>SNQJ01S0259021.1:0-10104 GCA_010110895.2 Picea sitchensis | reverse complement strand
ATCTCTTAACTGAAAAATTGCGATCTTTGCCTTTGAGTTGGATGCATAGTCCCTTAAGGAAAAACACCTTGTCATGCCTTCCAACCATGCTTCTGCGCGTTCACTGGCGTGACCCCCAGAAAACTCTGGAAGTTTGATCTTCTGCAATTATCGCGTGATGTCTTCGGGTGGACGTCCTCCCCCTGAATCCCTTGACGCTTTTGGATTACCCGTTCCATATGGTGGGAGTTCCACTTCAGTCCCTGCCAGTTGTTGCCCCTTTAAAGTCTCATTAATGGCTTCCAACGAGCGCAGTATGAGAGCTAGTTCGGGCGATGGTGGTGGTGGTGCTGGCAGTGTTGGCGGTGCTTGCAACGACACTCCCCTGCCTCGACTCCCTCAAGTCCTAACCATCCTGTATGCTTTAACCTGCATCAACCAAATTTGTCAGGGTGAGTTCCAGGACGTTTCAAATTGGTGCTACTTAAACTAGAAACAGGGTTAGGCGTAAGTTTTCTTTACTTGTCTGTAAACAAACATTACTCCTTTAGGGGATTGGCTGGGTTAGGGTTAGGATTAAGTGTCTAAGCTTGATTTCTTCGCCCCTATGAAAAAAACTATTGGTTCCCTTGCCCTGTAGATACGCTAGCCTTGCGTCATACTCGCCACTTCCTATGCTTACTCTCCTAGTGCATATGTCGCCTCCTTCCCGCTTGTCCTAGTCTAAGTCCTTTTAAATTTTCGCTTACAACTAAATATCCTCTGATGCTTGACTCGGGAGATTTTCCTTGGCATGTAGTGTTGGTGTTGTCGATTGCTGCATTGAGATTTAGCGTTGAATTTGACTGGTGGAATGGAGTGGAGGGACTTGGCGCTCAGCTCGACGAATTGTGTGTACGGTCTCGTGAGCTTGACGCTTGGACAATCAGAGTTTATACTTGGGATACCAAGATCAGCGGTGCCAAATAAGCCTTTACCTTGATTTTTGGTGCATTCACTAATTATGATTCAACTCGGTTAGCTGGCTCCGGATCAATAGGTTAGGTAATAATCTAGTTAGTCTTAATCTTCATACTGTATCTTCCTAATAATAATACTACTTTAATTCCTACAGTGTTACCATTAATCTAAATAAGTATAAGAATTTATTTGTAAAGACTTATGAGGGCGCATTGGTGTTAGTGTTCTTCTTAAGGCTTTCGCTTGGTGGGTGGTCTTGGGTTCAAAACCCATGGACCTCTAAAATTTATACTTAGCCCTATATTATTAAATTATTTAAATTAAAACTCATAATTATATATATATATTTTAAATAATTTAAATTCACACATGCATATTAATACTTTTAAAATAAATTATTAAAACTAAAAATTAATATATATAAAAAAAAATAATATAATCATTCAAAACCTATTAATACTTTTTTTTTTATAAATTAATAAAACTAAAAATTAAAATATAAAAAAAATGATAATATAATTATATATATAAAAAAATCTTACTCACAGTTTGGCGAGAGTTTAATGTGCTCCGTGGCATTCACTGGCAGCCTTTAAGGTCAGGCTTCTGGCATGAGTTCCACGTGCCCGACCTCTGGCTCTCAGTACCAAAAACCTAAGCTCTTCCTTAACCCTAACACATCTTTCTCTTCTGCCTCTTTCGCCTGCCACCTGGCCATTCTGCTCTGTCCCTCTTGGTAGGCTCAATGCCCGTCTCTGAGCACCGGTGCTTGGGCGATGGCTTCTGGTGGAGGTATTGAAGCATCTAGATGCAAAGTCCCTGGCCACGGTGGGCTATGTCAACAGGCAACAACGTTCTCCGACACTTCAAATATTTCTCTGCAAAGACATGGCACCCCTTTTGTCCGAGTCAAATACCATTCTTCCCCAGTTACAGTAAAATATACGAAGCTCTTCATCAATGGAGAGTTTGTAGATTCAGTTTCAGATCGGATTCTGTTAGGAAATTTTCGTTCAGCCGAAACGTAAACAAGTCTAGCTAAGTTCCAGTAGACATTCTTCAGGTACTTTAGGAGCCTCATCACAACACGTCTAAATTCATTTTGAAAGAGATTATTAGGTTTTGTACTGCTGCTAGAGAAGTTTGATTGAATTATTCAATTGTTTAGCTTCAGGGATGCAACACTTTGGCAGAATTATTTTCTCCAATTTGCTAAGCTTTAATGTTATTCAATGTATACTCGCCCTTATAATTTTCTTGCACATGGTCTGGATTTTCTCTTGAGAGGAAAATAATAATAATAATGTGGTCTTCATTCAGCTCAAGCTTTGTTCTAGGTGACCCTTAATGATGACATCTAAATCAGGGTATGGGAATTGCCTCCAAATTTAGGCCAACTGGTATGATAGTAGTTCTAGATTTATGCCTATTCGGTTGCGAATTCAAAGTTTTTTTTTTTTTTCAATTATCTTAATGAAAATTTTGAGTGGTGGGTAATTTTATAGTAGACATGTCAGCCAAATTCGATCTATTTTGTCTGGGACTGTGACCAAATCTTTAAATATTAAAACTGTAAATAACAATTAGCATATTTTTCCTACTGGAGTTAATGGTCAACGGTGAGGACAGTGGCATTTAAAGCCACCCACGGGGTTCCAATATCCCCTAGAGTACGTGGTTAAGTGTTTCCCTTCATGCGCCAGTTTACCTGCACGGTCAGGCCAATTTGAACCTGCCCAACAATAGATAGGCAAAAGGCCAACTCTGCCTTTTTTTTCTTGGATAATTGCTGTCATAAAAAAAAATTCTTCGTATATCCAATCTGTAGGGTTCCTTTGAGAATGTGTTCTATTGTCTGGAGGAAAAAGTGCTCATGAGTATAAAGAAAATAGATGGATAGCGCAATAGGGATCATCTTAATAGTAGGCGAATAAAAGGATAAAATAGAAATACTAGTCTATATAAAATAAAGTAGTGTAGGCATAGAATATCCCAATAGGGCAGCTGGTCTCCTTCCTATAGTAGGGTATAGAATATCCCAATAAGCTATACTTAGAAACTAAGCTATAATTAGAAATATAAGCTATAAAACCAAAGGAAGGAAAGGATTGCATCTCTGATGCCCGGTAATGGAAGCATAGAATAGTGCCTGTATGAGGCACACATATGCAGATTATCATTTATACGTATATATAGCATCTCAAAAATAATAACAGATATTCTAAATAGTCCTTAAAGTTTTTTATTTTTTTTTGTGATATATTTTTTTTATTTTATTTTTACATTTTCAATATGTATTTCATTTATATTTGTATTTTTGTTAAAATTTCTGTGTTTGGTTTGCAGGTTAGGCGGAGCTGGAGTTGGAGTTGGGAACTTGGCCCTTAAGGCTCTAGATTGTGAACGAGGCGCTCTGATACCATGTGTAGTAACCGAATAAATTTAACATCAACTAATTACACAAACATAACAATAACTTCTATTTGATTTCAGAAAATTCAATAATTCCTTTTAATTTAGCACATATGCATGTTAAATTTATCAACGAATATTAATTTTATAACAGAATAAAACAAATACGTAAATTTAAAATACCTTGGTCTGATGCTAACCCTCCGCTTTCCACTTGCCTTGTTGACCTTCCTGCTGCTGCCTTGCCCAACTTGAAGTCACAGACCAACTCTGCACAAAACCGAGTTTCCACCCTGCCAACTAGGACAACTACCTAGCTCCAGGATACCATATGGATATCCTGGCCCCCGTGCCCAAAACCCCCAGCAAACTGGTGCCCCCTGTACTAATTATCCCGACTACAGAACTCCAACTCTCCTCCCTCCAAATCCAAGAGAAAACCCCTGCACCATAAAATCCCCCCCGTAGAATGATAATCCCTTCTTCCGTAACCTCCTCCGCTCATATGCTCCTTCACCGCCCTTTCTCCTCATTTATTTCCTTATCCTTGGATTCATTCCCTTATCCACATAGTTAATGCCCCTTATCCCATTATTCATGTTCCTTATCCGTTTATTAATGCTCCTTATCCCCTCCATATACGTAATCTTTAATTTAACAATATAATTTATTAACCCCTTTAATTCTTTACTTATTAATTAATGAGACAATTAATAATTAATTAATCCTTGATAGTCATGAACAAGTAATTAATAAATTAGTTAATTTTATTTAAGAAATAATTATTGTTTAGCTAACTTTTAGGACAGTTAGATTATTAAATTAATTATAATTAATAATCCTATACATCTATTTAAGCAGGGTCGTTACACTGAAAGAATGAAAAATCACGACGCTCGTATCACGTATGCTCTGCAGCCCTTATCATATTTACTTTACACACCCCCAAGTGTACTCATCGTGCATATGTGCTACGGTAAATCTTCAATTCGTTTCGAAACATCTAGTCACCATGAATTTAGTGTTCCCTGGCACGATTCCACCTCCCACCCGCTCTGTTATAAATTTCGGTTGTCCTGCATGCATTATGTTCACCAACCAAGCTCATAGACTGTTTGTAGTCCTTCTTTCAAGCCCAAGTTGATCAATATTTCTACCTTGGGCCCATGCCAAATCCACCGCACATAGGACAAATACGTGTTGCCCCATGTCAACCTCCCAAAATATAAGGAAGGGCGCACGAAGTGCCAGAAGCGCTGGGTCCAAGCCCCAAAACTTGACATTGATAAACGAAGATATGGAGGTCAGAGCATCCTTTGAACAGTTTGGGTGCATGGCGTTTTGCAGGAAAATCCAAGGATTCAATATGATACTAGCTGAGAAATTCACACTCAGTTTCGACGAGTTCCACGTAGAGATTGCGGGTGTCACTTTCCAGGTAATAGAGGAAACTCTGTCGACCCCAACAAAGATCCCTGTATGTGGTGAAAGATGGTTTAAAAGCATGCCCTTGGATGCACGGTGCTATGACGATTTCATCAAGTGAGATTGTTTAGGTGGAAAAGTCAAGATAGGCGTTCTGAGTAGATATTTGCAGGAACCTTTTCGGAAACTCCTTGGAGTAATTAGGAAATATTTCACCTATGAGGGGAGGTTCAACATGATACATTCTCATCACATTAGACTATTGATTCACTTTACAGGAAGGATACCATTGAATCTACCCTTTTTCTTACACCAGAACCTCCAAGAGATGGCGAGCAACGCCCGAGCTGAAGCATATCAGTCGAAAAGGAAAATATCTCATGTCTCACTGATTCAATTGCTGGTATTTGAGGAGTTAAGATGATTGGGAAGCAACTGTGATTCGATTTTTCTCACAACGGGCATCCCCAAGTATCCAAAGGGAGATTTCCCTCCACCCGCGGAAAGGGTAACATCACACCGCGCGGAGGCTAGAGCGGGAAATGATGCGCAGGAAGGAAGGACATTGGAAGCCCTGACCCCCAATAAAAAATACCTCGGAGAAGGGGAAAGCCAAGGAAGAACAAGGAATCTGGGGAAACTCGAGTCCGGTGTGAACCACATGCAAATTTGGTTGTCGAAGAATTTCTCATGCGCGCCATTCGGCTGGAACCTATCGAAGGTACAAATTGAGAAAGCTAGAGCAGAACGAGGAGGACATATGCTAAAGGCATAAAGGTTTGTGAGCCGTCTCAGTAACTAAAGCAAGTGCAACTCGCTATTGCTAAGCTTTAACAACAAAATAGGGAACTCAAACAATAGTTAGCAGTGAAGACCCTTGAAGTATCAACATCACAAGGCTACGAAGGAAATGTGACATGGCTCAAGAGACAACTCAGGGAAGCGCATGATACAATCATACAACTGTGCGAAACATAGAGGATGTAAAAAGAAAGGAATGCAAAACACTTCAGGGAATGTGAAGCGGTCGGGGAGAAAGTCCGCACGGTTCTCGCCAGCGCGCAGAAGAAGCATGATTAACTGAGTTCACTCTTGTATTCTCAAATGTGGCATGAATTTTGATAGTTTTGAAGAAGGCATCACCCTTCAAATGGTGTTATCATTTTGGTAACGACTGTGACAGTCCGCCATCACTCATCACGTATGCACTCCAACAAATGATCACGTGATAGAAATGAAGGCCGTTACAGTGGATGGCGGGAGTCTAATAGAGCACTTGATCATTCAGATACCCTGTCAAAGTAAGAAATCGACACATCACTCTTCCACGATGAGAACTTGCTGATAACCGATGGAAAAGACAAGGGGTTATGATGTGACCAAATATAGTTGGTTTCTATTTCTGGAAAAGCGTCATACGAAGGGTCATCTAACAGAAAACAATTAGTTTGCTAATTTCTAGGGATAGTAGCTAGAGGGCAGTGCAACCCAAGCGGCACCCTCACCTATATATTTTATCCTTTCAATGTAAGCGAGGTTAGTTGGCAAAAATAGTGTAGACAATGACTATTGAATGTATCTTTGAGCTCGATCAAAATTTAATGCAAAGGTCCTGAAGCTTTAATGAAAATATTCTAATTGTAGCAGTTGGATGTATTGTTTCCTTACTTTGCAAACGTACCTCCTGTATTCTTTTATTCATATCTATTTCTCTCTGAATCATAACGTAATTTCGAACCTAGAATTAGCCGTGCAATGCTCTAGATTCATGCCATTTAGACAAACTGTGTTTCCTCTAAGTTAACTCTGAATTCATCCTCAACAGTGCTCTGAGTTGATTCATGTGTTTTTCCCCTCACCACACACAACGATTTTAACTGAAGACTGTTGCTTACTTAGCCTTTATCCTCTCAAGTTCAGTCACCAAGTCATTTGTTTCTATCATTTTCTTAAATCGACTCCATAGCCCAAGCGTTTACTCTCTTTCACCAATAGAACCATACATTTATTGTATAAATGTGTTAAATCTAGTTGACAACTTAAAGACATATCTTGTACCAAGACAGAGTCTCCAGAGAGAGCCCTCTCCAGGTCCGAAAGGCTAGTTTCTGGTCTGAAAGTTGGTTTGTAGGTTGCCTTTGTCATTCGTTTCCCAGCTGAACAAAGTTTACAGAGTACTAACACACTCCTTGGGAATGTGTCCAAGTTTCCCCATCCTTGCCCAAATGCAACCAAAGTCTACATCCTTTGTCACAAGGCAGGTGAGGAACTTTCCCCCTTGGGTCCACACATCACCATTGTGCACCTAAGGTGATTTTTCTTGCACCTATAAGGCAAATACTTTCAAAACCGTTCACATCCTCCTCATGCTCTCTGCCCGACTTGTCTATAAATTCTCCCAAGGAGCACACATGATTAGTGGGTGTCGCGAGAGACCTTACACATTTGACAATGAAAAAGTTATTGTTGTAATAATTTTATAGTAGGACAATAAAACCACCTTTTCCTTCCTTGAAATAGTTAAGATGACAAATATCCCACTAAATTTGCGGGGAATGTCATCAAAGTGCTATTATGTGTCCTTTTTTGGTCATACAACAAACATTAAAATATTTTTTCTCCAAAAATGGGCCTTATAAGAAAAAATGTGCTTGTTGAGTTGGAAATTCAATAATCAATAGAATTTCAAAGAATTGAGTCAATCATAATGGTTGAGTTGGACATATAAAAGTCAAGGATGATTATGTGTCATGTTTTTGTTTGATAATATCTAACCATATGTACACCTTATCTTAGTCAAGATCTTGGTGAGATCGTCTCGGGATATGTTCAATATCTTTGAAATATTCAATAAAGAATATTTTATATTATTATTACTTTCATTATTGATTGTATGATATCTATAATAATTTATTTATTATTTTATATCAATAATAATGCATACTTCCATTATATATTAATAATGCACTCTTATCATTATATTATTATATAGTAGTAGTAATAATAATAATAATCTAATTTTAATGTCACAACCAAGCCAGACACCAAATTCGTGCATGAGACCCCCTTGTTTGTGGGACAAGGGACCTCCTCCACGCAACGATTTCACCGCTAAAGTCTAGGGAGGCATACATACCATACCCTCTCTGGATTTGAACTTGTGACCTATTAAGAGGAAACACATGTTCTTAGCCATGTGTTATTAATTTTTAATATTATATAATTATTATATAATATTTAATTAGTAGTTATAAAGTTGTAACATACTTATTAATTTAGTATTATATAGTTTTTATACGATAATTAATTCACAGTAATAATATATTATAATATAATAAGCTATAATAAGTATATTATATTAAAGTATATTCACATTTATATTATAATATAATAAAGTATAAAAAGTATTGACCTGATGTAAATGATAAGTCAATGATAAGTCATGACCTTTGGAAAGAACATGACTTATAATTCCCCACGTTTAAAAGATAAAGGGAATTATTAAAGTTGCTTAATGCCTTTTATTAAATTCAACCGAAGTAATATTCAAGAAGTAATATTCGGTAGTGACTTCTTATTGAATAATCGATAAAAAAGGAAACCATGAACAATGAATTCAATATATAAATCTAAATTTTGGACTAAATAACCTTTTCATGAAATGAAGTTTGAGTATATGACAATTTTTAAAAATCACAATTGCTTTTGTCCAATTTGTGGGAAAACATTTTTTATGGAATAATACCAAGATAACTCACAAATGAAATCACTAATATTAAAAGGCCAAATAGGAAATTATAAAGACATGAATAAAAAATTACAGTTGGAAATTGAGATGGAGAAATATTTTAATGGGTTAACAAAGAAAGATAATATTTACTTCAAAGAGTGAAATCGAGAATTCATCACACAAATTGAAGAACTAAAAACCAAAAAACAAAAAATGGACAAAGACTTACTAGAGTGAGATGAAGAAATATCACGATTAAAAAATCATAATCAAAACTTACAAGTAAAAATCAGGAAGCCAAAAGACAATAAATAAGAGAATAAAAATTCAGAACAAGAAAATCAAGGTCTCGAAAAGAAATTAACCAAAAAAGAGGAAGAAAGCTCCTCCATAAGGAACCTTAATTAGAAATTGAATGAATAGATTAAAAATATGAAAGATGAAAATCCAAAGAATCAAGATATTACAAGCGAAGTCGAAAAATCAGATAATGAGGAAGAAATTTTACGCCTAAGGGTTCATAATCGAAGTTTACTCACACAAATTAAAAATTTAAAGAGTGATAAGAAGTCACTACCGAATGAGTTAGATCAACTTATCAACAAAAAATCATTGCTTGATAAAGAGACAATGATTGAACCTATGGAACTAGAGATTTCTTCATATGTAAACATCCCAATTATGGATAAAGGAATTAATACAGATCCAATCAACCTAATGACTCAAAAGGATGCAAATCCAACTAATGTAAATATTTCTTCAAATGTCGAAGTGCAAACAAGCCAGGGTTACAAAGAAGACTCAATTCCAAAAGTTATTCAAGAAAAAACTACAAGTATAAGAAGTAAAGATCAAGTTGCAGGGATGCCTTATCGACATCCTAATCATAAAAGTTGATACATCAACCAATCAATGTATCAACAGAAATAAATGATCGATATTTTGAAGAATATTACTTCCAATACAAGTGGTGCTCAAAGTAGAAGCTATCAGGGGAGCCGAAATACATCAAGTTTTTTCCAGGTACCCTATAAATGCATAGTTTCATAGAAGATCAAATTAGGGTGGGTAGACTCCTTTACAATTCGACAGTTCTGCTCAACACTTAAACGATTCTATCATCTTAGGTCCTCAATGATCATTGAATTGAGAATGAAGAATCAAGAGACAATATTATAATCCAGATCAAGAGATAAGTCTTTTACAACCATGCTTTGAGGACAAAGCATTTTTAAAGGGGGAAGACTTGTAATATGCCTACTATATTACATTTCTTATTATTTGATAATATGTTATATGTTTTTATTATGTAAATATGCATTATAATGTAAATGATAATTCAATGATAAGTCATGACCTTTGGAAATAACATGACTTATCATTCCCCATGTGTATTTATATACACATATTGTATTTCATATTATGTCAAGTAAATATGTAAAATGGATAGTAAATACAAGATTATTTATTATGAATATATGAAATTATGTTTTGTATTCACGATGTTCTCATGAAGTGGACCACCAGATCCACTTCAATATATTATATATTTAATATTATTATATCATATTATACATTTGTTTTAATGTTTCCACATT
>SNQJ01S0259019.1:0-12372 GCA_010110895.2 Picea sitchensis | reverse complement strand
GACATGGTTGAAAAGAAATAACGCTGCAGTCTTTCTAGTATTATCGAATGTCGGCATTGCCTCGGCCCACTTAGTAAAATAATCAACCGCGACAATAATATAACCATGCCCCTTGGCCGAGTGAGGGTGACATGTCATGAAGTCAATGCCCCATTTAGCGAAAGGGCCTACTGAGACCACAAGATGAAGGGGAGCAGGATGCGACCGAATATTCTGATTGTAGGTCTGGCAGGCATGACACTTTTGAACAACAGTAATGCAGTCAGTAAACAAGGAAGGCCAAAAGTAACCTGCACGTAAGATTTTCTGAGCAGTAGCATACCCAGACATATGACCACCACATGCTCCAGAGTGGCAGTCATTCAAAGCTTTCTCAGCTTCGTCAAAAGTCAAACACCATCGAAAGATAGAGTCAATGCCTCGACAGTAAAGAGTATCGCCGAGGATAATATAATGACGTGCTTGATAACGAACACGACGACGTTCGACACTAGACAACGCAAGCTAGAAATTTTGAGTTTGGAGATATATGATGATATCTCTATACCAAATATCATTGGTACTGATAAGGAAAAGTGACTCATCAGGTAACGAATCAACTGCTACATTTTTCGTGGCAGTGTGGGTGAAATCACAAATTAACTCAGCGAAAACTAGGGATTTCTTCGACGTGGCGTGATCAAATTCCAAATCAAACTCCTGGAGAATAACAATCCACTTGGAGTATTTCCCCCCCAGCAATTGACGTGTCAATATATGTTGCATGGGGTTACAATGTGAAATCACGGTAGTTTTCCTGGCGAGAATATAATGACGAAAACATTGAACTGCTTGTACAACAGCCAAGGCCAGCTTTTCAACATGTTGGTATTTGATTTCCATGGAAGTTAAACTTCGACTCAAATAATAGATAACATGTTCATCATGGTTATCATCCTCTTGAACGAGGACCATACCGATGGTATACTCGGACGCAACTAAATAAAGAAAGTAATCTCGACTATAATCCGGAGGGAAAAGAAGAGGAGCTTTCGTGAGAGACAATTTCAAGGCTTCAAAGGCATCATTAGCAGTTTTATCCCAGACAAACTCAGAACCTTTCTTTAGAAGATGTGTAGAACCCTAAGTAATCTCAGCGTAATTTGGGATGAAGCGACGAAGAAAGTTTTCTTTCCCTTGCAAACTTTGTAGCTGACGCAAAGAAGAAGGAGGAGGGAGATTAAGAATCGCCTCGACCTTGATAGGATCTACCTGAATCCCATGGCATGAAACAATGAAACCAAGGAGACAACCAGATTCTACGCAAAAGACACATTTATGAGGATTCAAGTGAATGCGATAGAATCGACAATGAACAAAAATTGCTCGGAGATGAGTAGGGTGATCGACTCGACGTAACGAATGAGCCGACAAATCGTCCAAATAAGGTTGAACGATATGCTTGATATCGTGAAATGCGTAAGACATAGGACGTTGGAACGTAGCACCTGCGTTCTTTAGACCGAAAGGAAGTTTTCTATAGGTGAAAGTACCCCAAGGACAAATAAAAGCCGTTTTATGTTGGTCCTCAGGAGCAATATTGATTTGATTATAGCCGGAAAATCCATCCATGAGGGAAAAGATTTCGCTGCCGGCACAGTCGTCGACGATTTGGTCAACGAAAGGGGTTGGAAAATTGTCGTTTGGACAAGCTTTGTTGATATCCCGATAATCAACACAAACGCGTATACTACCACCTTTTTTATCAATCGGTACGGGGTTTGAAACCCACTCTGTCAATGCCACGGGATAAATAAAACCGGCTTTAAGAAGTTTTTGAACTTCAAGTTTAATGGTTTCCGCTTTACGTGGATGGAAAGGGCGAAGGCGCTGTCGGACTGGTTTTGCTCCAGGGTATGTCTTAATTTCGTGCACGACAATAGAAGGGTCGATACCCGGCATTTCTTTGTAACTCCAGGCAAAGATATCACAGAATTCTTTAAACAGGGAAGTATAAGTGACAATTTCCTCAGGAGAACACGAAGCTCCAATATGAACATTCTTGACGATCCCAGGTTTAGCTGAAATATCTATGGGTATCATGGGAGAAATGTTGCTAAGGTTCCCTTCTGCAAACACATCATGTGTAGCTCCAGGAACGGTCGTAATGACCACAACGGTCGACGGAGTCGAAATCTGTTGGTAATTCTCGAGAGTGTGTTGCTCCAAAAACAAAATGGAACGATGATGTCCATCATCCCAAGGGGTATCTGCCATGATGGACATAATCATCTCGTCAGTTGGAAAGACAACTCAGAAAGGGTCAGGAGACAAATCTTCAAGAGAAGAAGTAGTAAGGGTTGCCGATTGAATAGCTTGGTAAGCGAACTCAACCGGACTTAACGGCATGACGTCGCCGAAACGAACATGATCTCCAAGATCAGGGACTATCCAAGGGTCAACAGACCCAAGAAGTTCGTGAGGTACAACAAAGATCATATTAATAGAAGCAATAAACGGGTGTGGAATATCAGATGGTGGTGGTATGGGGAAAGTCCCCATCAATGAAGAGTCTTTTAAAAGACCGACTCCAACATTCTCATAACCCGATGGGGTTTTAGCTATGAAAGGCACGTTGTCAATGTGAGTATCAGCATTGAAAAAGGCAAGTTGATCAACTGTAACAACTTTTCCCTGGTGAGGAAATCGAACGACACGGAAAAGGGTAGACACAATAGCACGCATAGAATCAACCCAGCTACGACCAAGTAGAAGATTATAATCTAAGGGAGTATCAAAAACTTCCACTTCCACTTGGACAGTCTTACCTTCCAAAGTGACAGGCAATGACGGCAGAACACCATAAGGCTTAAAACCCGAGCCGTTAAAGGCTTGCAAAGTATTTTGGGATTCGTTTAACAGAGGAGAGCCAATGGCTTTCCAACAAGTAAAAGACATCACGCACGTAGAGGCACGCTCGTCAATAACAGTCCGACAAATGCTCTTGTCGGCAACAACAACTTGTATTTGAAATGCAAGCTGTGGGGGTAACCTTGGAATATGATCATCCGAGTTAAAGACTATTAGATTCGTATCTATGGGATCGATTCCACCTATGTCTTTCAATAGAGCCCTTCGCTGTGCAGGACAAGATTGAAGGACTTCCAGGGCAGACATCACGGAAGGTGCTTGGGCCAAATCTTCGACTATGCTATAGTTCTGGGCGGCCTGAGCATGAGGATTGAATGCCGACTTCTTAACGACACCTTTCGGGGGTGGTCGTATAACTGTATCCAGGTTCGGTCGTTCGAGATGAAGAGGACCGGTCGTAGGTGGGTTCGGTGGAGAAAGTTGGACCAGATCAGGAGGTGTATCGTCAACCTTCTCCTTAGAAGGGGTATAGTCTTTAGCTCTAGTGGTAAGTGCAACATTGTCTTTTTTCGAATCACCCATGCACATCAAAACATATGACGATGTAGAAGGAGATGGTTGGTCATGAATGACCAACGAAGCCTGTTGTTGAGACGGGAAGGGTTCAGACAAGACCGCCGGCGTAGAAGGTTTGGACGTTCCTTGAAGGAACTTGTTAACTTCAGCACGTCTCGGACAATCCTTTGTGTAGTGATCGTCACCACAAATAAGGCAAGGGTGGCATGGTTTGCGCTTATCCTGATCTTCAACAGGGGGGGATTTGGTTTGCTCGTTCGGATTATTGTTTTTACTCTCCTTATTCTCGCCTCTCCCTTTCTTGGATTTGTTCTTACCGGTAGGCGTAGATTGAACTGCGTTCACTTCAGAGGTTTTACCGGTGGGAGGAGCAGGAGACGAAGCATTTTGGACATTAGAAGAATTGGATTTTGGGGTTGTGGTTGAAACGAAATGTGAGTGGCTATGAGTGGAACCAATCACACCATCAGCTGCATGCGAGGTAGCCGGAGCAGTAGAAGTGCTGGAAGCTCCAGGGCGAGGTAAATCAGGTAATAAATCATACAAAGTTCCCGTTTGCGAATAAACGAGATCTAGATATTGAGCACGACTTATAGCCTGCTCTTCAGTAACAACACCGCCCATAGAAATGTCTTTTCCAATTTTGTTTACAAAAGATTTCGTAAACCATTCAACCAGTAACTGATCAGGAAGCTCAAGTTTGATGAGACGTCGCCTCCTCCGCCACTCATGAATATGATCAGATATATGAGTGCTCGTACTTTGTTTAAAGGAGGTTAAAATCTCAGTCTCGGTATCGTAACGTATAGGTAACTGGTAATGTGTAAGAAAGGCCATGGCAAGGGTGTTGAAATCCGAAAAGAAACCTCGTGGTAATTCAATGTACCACTTCGCAGCAGCACCTGTAAGAGTGCGTTGAAAAAGACGCAGGCGAATGGAGTCGTCCATCAATGAGTTGGACGAACACCACAAATGGAAAGTCATGACATGATTATTTGGGTCCTCTCCCACCTTTCCATCGAATTTTGGAATATCGGATGGAAGCTTTGCAAGAATAGCAGGCCATTGGGGAGATTGACGAATAGGATCATTAAGAATCCTAGACAAATCTGGCAAATCCAAAGTAGCAAGAAAAGGCAATTTCCGATTCACTTGTGGATACTGGTGACTTTGGGGTGGAAGCCTTGTCGGTAAACTAGTGGGACCGTATGCAGTTTTCCCCCAGAGGGAAGATCCTGGCTGGCTCTGTGGTGGCTGGATAGGATAGTAACCCCAAGGATTTTGACCTTGAGTCTGAGTAGGGACCTGGGGTTGAGAAGTCTGACTCGAACCCCAAATAGGATTAGTCACACCTGGATACGGTTGGCCTACAGTAGGGATAGCTTGCTGCCCCCCAGTATTTTGAGGAAAATTCTGCACAAGATGATTCCAATACTGGGCCAATGCAGGAGGTATGTTTTGTCCAAAAGGAGAGGTTGGTCCCCCTATCAAAGGAACAGTTCCACCCGGAAGTTGTGTACCAACCGTGGGTTGTGTAGTCACGGTGTGTTTTCCGGGAAAAGGAAAAGGAAACGGAACTGTGCCACTCTGTCCACCAACAGGAATCTGTACATTTGGGGCAACGGTCGGTATAGTGCCACTAGGATTAGCAGAGCCAGTGGGAAATTGAGGGAGTATCGGGATGAAACTGGGAATAGGATGCCCAGAAAACTGAGGACCACTTGGAGAACCGACTGGGGTTTGCGGAGGTGTTGGATAGGAAACATTCAACGAAGGATTCAACGCATGGTAACCAGGGGGTAAACTCGAGTTGATCTCATGTGTTCGCTGAGTATTAATAGGTGCAAGAGTAGTTGCAGGAATCTCGGTTTAGACACTCGTAGTATTTTTGAGATGGGCCATCTCGGGAGGGAGAACAAAACGATAAGTGGTAGTCTCTGGTGTAGTCTCTGGTTCAGGAGACACAGGAGGGTTGATTTCGTAGATAGGGGATGACCCAAAAAGGACTCTTCGAAAATCACCTGACCAAAAAGGATTTTGGTCTACTACACCGTGAGAAGGCCCAGCAGTTGATTCAGAGGATGTAACACTGGTTTCTTCAGAAAGATTTAATCGTCCACCAGGTCGTTCACCACGACGAATGCGATAGTCCTCTATAGTATTGGTAATTTGAAACTCAACAAGAGGATCAGTAGGTTCTACTTGTGGAGGTGGTGTAAAAACTTCTAGGATGTCACTGATGTCCATGTGTGTTAAAGAAACAAGAGGAATTTCACCCGGATGAGGAGAGTCCTCAGGGGTACCCTCAGGTGTTGTTGTGTGCAAAGGTTGTGAAGCTTCCGGATGCTCCGGGGAAAAACCTTGCATCCTACGTGAACATCGCGGGGGAGCAATTGTAAACAAGTAACAAACTCCCCAACGAAAATCCTATGGTCAACTAGGAGAAAACAACAACACACACTAGTAAACAAAATCTAGAAGCAATCACCAAGCAAACAATACCTTCTAATACCGTAGCCACTAGTTGGTGATGAAATCCAACATCGCAACAAAGAGATGAGAAGGGGCGGGGCTAGGGTGGAAAAGTTACGTTGATGACCTGCTTAACGGACTTACACCCTGGTGAAAGCTTCCACGCAGTAATTGTGGATTTACCCTCCAAGGCTTCCATGCAGTAATTGTGGATTTACCTTCCAAGGAGCCCGAGTGAGTTTGATCAACGTCGATTCCAGGTACCGTGGAGAATTTCCCCTCCATAATCATCTTGGGTAAGAACCTAGAGAGATAAGCAAATAAGGTCACCACAAACAACAGTACATCCTAGGGGAACGGTCGTCAGTCTAATCCACACGCAAGGGTAGGGTATCAAGCCCGAAACCAACTCAAAGGCTTCCACTCATAATTGTGGGTATACCTCGGAGTGATCCCCATAATATGTGCAATCTCTACACTGATGTCAACAAAGCAGGTTAGTATCTCTGCCGACACCAATGCGACCTAATGCTTGACCCTTGTGTTAGAAGGGCTTCCCAGGACAATATGCTGCCAATGGAATTTTACACTCCCTAAATGAAGATTCTATTGTGTGTTTTTGAGCTTTTGGAGAGTGTGTCTGTCTTCCTACTCCAAAGTACTAGCCTAGCTAAATGTTGGTGTAAAAGAGCCCTAGAAAAGAGTTACTAGATACATTTTAATATTGCGCAATGTTTTTAAAAGATGTTGTTTACTCAAAGGCAACGAAAGTGAAACTCATGATGTGTGACTCTGACCCAAATAATGCAAGGATATGATGAAAAATCACTCATTTCATTCCATGAATCCTAGTTATGGGAGAGAGAGAACAATTTCCGAATCAATCTCAATATTACAATGCAAATGCAATGCTCAATTTCCGTTTAGATGTGAATGCAAACAATCATGTATCACTGAACAATCTCTCTATATATCTTTTTCAAAACTTCAATACTCTAAAAATTTGATTTTCAATGTTTTTGACAAAGCAAAGAACAAAAATATTGAAAGAAAACTAAACGGTTCACTTTCCAAGAAGAACTCTGATTAATGAGAAAAGAAAATCAAACCATCAATAATCAAACAAAGACAACTCAACCAAAACTTTCAACGAAAGTAAAAACAAGAGAAAACCAAATAAGTTCCTCATTGCAAATGCAAAAGGTCCTTTCGAACCAACAAACAAATGAGAAACAACCAACACTCGACTCTCAGCCAATCCCTGGTTCTTAGCCAGTCAGACACCCTCAACTTCAGAAGTCAGAAGGAAAGAAAATGCCAACAAGAGCTAAGAAAAGAATGTCAAGTTACAAAGGCAATAAAAGACCTAGAAAACCTAGATCAGCTCAAGCAAGCAAACAAACCTAAATATAGGTAAGTCAATGATGTACTGAGCCAAAAGGGTGTAATTCAACCTTACTGAGCAATTGAAAAAGTCAGAACTTGAATTCAAAAATTTCAAAAAATATGTTCGCAGGCCAGTGTGTAACACAACGCGAGAATATATTGTTCTCACAGGCTACTGTGATGCAAAATGCGAACAGTTCGCACTGGAGTATACATGCAGAGTGCGAACACCCTGGGTTCTCACAGGTTGCAGATGGGCACAGTGCGAGAATCCCTGAAACTAATGAAAAATTTGAAAAGGCAAGCAAAAATCAAGCTGGGATATGCACCCAGAAGGTCTCTCAGGATGTCCTGAGGACTTAGACACTGACAAAACAGGAGAAAAAGGCAAACAAAGCAAATGGCCACAGAGAATTCGAAAACCATAAATAAAAAGGGATATTCCCCAGTGGAGTTGCCAATTTTGTTTCAAGATAAATCCGTAAGTGCGGACACAAACTGATCTCTCTAGATCCACCTGGATCTAGAACAAAACAGGATAGAATACTACTCTTTCCCTAGATCTAGCCTATTGAATGAACTAAGAGGTAAGGATAATGGACATACCTTATGAACGCTCTCCTTAATCTCTGTTGTTCCAAGCTTTGCTCCAACGCTCTTGTCTGTTTCAGATCACAACAGAACAAACCAATCGAAGTAAAGGCCGGTTAATATATTCAATGACTAGTCTATACATATGATCAAGGAATTATGTAATAAAGTGACATCATCTTTATGGGAAAGAGACATATTACTGCATTGAATAATTGAAAGTGTAACTTACAACCTGAGCCTTGATGTCATAGGTCTCCTTTCGATGGCTCCTAGCTCTCACACACACACTTGCTCATGCATGAAGAAAATCAACCACATATGATGACCTTGCTGTTGTCTTTTGCTGCTGTAGCATCAATCCTCCATACAGTCTTGCACCAATTCTCCAATCAATATATAACTAGTTCATCTTTTCCCTTTCCATGAGCAATCTCCTCAATATATAGGAGAAGATAGATTGGTTACTAGGATAGGGAATGATCCCAAGATATCTGGAATGCCAGCACCTGAATAACCATTCGAAAGCCAACTCACCCTTCTAGAAGATTCCCTTCTAGAAGGTTCGAGATTCTTATCTTTTTCCTCTTTAAAAACATGTTCGCACCCTGACAATGAGTACAGTGCGAGAAGTTCGCACCCCAGCTTTAGGTAGCTTGCGAGAATCAGGCATTCTCGCAGGTGAGTATATATGTAGCCTACGAACATCCTCAAAAGTGTGATTTTTGAAAGAAGACAACTGTAACTTTTCTCATGAAAGTGTCTTTAATGAAGAGCTTGATTTTCGATCATCATAACATGACCATGAAATCATCATGATGACCAAAAATATGGATAACAGACCTAGGGTTTTGTATCTAGGGTTTTGACACCTATAATTTTGCCATGTAATGTATAAATAAAGGTCTAGGAGAGTCGACCGGGTTGCTCAATAATTGGTTCGTTAGTACTACAAGTGTGGTTGTTCATTGTTGAGTATTATTTTTTAGAGTAGTATTGAGAGTGTATTGTAATATCTTCAGCTGGGTGAGAAGATCAACCCTGCAACTGGGTGTGCAGGGAGGGAAGAGAAAGAGAGAAAGAGAGAGAAATTTGCGGCTAAGTACTAAGATAGAAATGTACATTTCAACTAATATATCAAGAAACAAAGTTATGTGGATGTATCCCTAGGGAGAGGGTGAACCACGTTTATCTTGTTGTTCTGTGTGATTGATGTTGTGTTATTTGCTATATGTTATCCATTTATTGCATTGTTGTGTTAGATTAGAGGTATAACTTGCGAAGTAAGCTTAATAGTGGTAAACAATAACTAGATTGTTTTGTGTTGTTGTCCTGGATCCACTTTTCATTTCCTCTATTTATAGACACCTGTGCCATGCAACCCCCTATAGCTACTTCAGGTGAGACTTCATCTTCTTCGTAGGTGTTACCGAAAGGGACAGTAGTTAGGGTTTGTTGGTGTGTTGTAATAGTTGAAACCTGGGTCTGCCCCTGTGCCAACAAACGGTTCCGTTGCCGGGACCGAGATATTTTTGAGGGAATGTCAAGGTGGTTTCCATCGAAGACAAAAATTCAGAAGTGGATAGAATAACAAGAAAAGGAATTCACTGAAGCCTAGAAAAAGAACCCTAGCATTAGTATAGAAGACTGGTTAGGAAGGTACATATTTACCGACATACACAAAATTTTCTTTGGAGGAGTTCATAAGGAGTTATATGAGTGGTTAACCATATTAGCAGATACCTAGTTTGAGATCAGATCTAGACCACCTGTGGTTTGGACAACAACACTGATCAAGAAGGTCAAGGGAGTTGATAACAATGTGTCTAGAGCAGGGGATCTCTAGTTTGATAACACTATTGGAGGGTAACTTACTGATTTTTCTATTGATAGAGTCAAATCATATAGTAAAGTAGAGAGGTACTTCTTTAAGGGACCTAAAGGGAAGGTCCTACACTTTTTGAAGCTGAGGATTAAGATGCTATTGCATGAGAATAATATCCTAAAGATATAGTGAAGCTAATGTTCAAAAATTTAGACAGTGACAGTGACACAGAGGCTGGACTCACGCCCAGTGGGAGACTATTCAAAAAGGTTCCTCTTGCAAACCTATTTAAGAAAAAATACAGAGACAAGGGATTCTACAGTGGAGAAGAAGCATATCTAACAGATGAAGAGAATTCAGAATCCTCAAGAATAGAGGAAGTAAGATCTGAAGAACTTTGCCAAGGAGAGCCAGAAACTTTAGGAACTACGCCTACTATCGAAGTAAGTACTATTACTCCTCCTGTTGTTTTAGCAACATTAAGTAACCAAAGTAACCAAAGTAGTCAAAGCCATCAGAGTACTGTTACAAGAATTTTAGCACATACTCAGTCAAAAAACCAAGGAATATCTATGGTAGATGAAATGAGGTTACCCATATTTAGAGTGGATGGATCTGAATATCCTGACCAACACTGGTTCTTATGCGAAGCTATATGGAGTATCAAGATAGTCACTGGTGAAGCTGTTAAGAGAACTCAATTTAGTACTACCTTGAGGGATCACACCCTGAACGGGTATATGAAGTTTGTTTTAGGACTGAGACAACCTAAACCACTGAATGAAATTAAGACTTCGTTGAGTGCAGAATTCAAGAAACCTAAGTCATAGTCACGATGTATTACAAAGTTGAAGAAAATCATGTAGAAGGTCACTAAACCTGTTTGGGAGTTTGATCAGAGGTTTAAGACTCTAACAGGTCATTTGAGTTTTTAGATCCCAGAAAAACAGAATAAAGAATGGTTCATCGATGCTCTCCTACCACACATCAAATTTCTAATGATGCAACAAAAGGTTTCTTCACAGGCTGAAGCATTGGAGATCGCCATGAAACTAGAAGAAACCCCTGTAGGAGAATCCAACCTAGATATGAGTCAAATATTGAATCAGTTAACTAGTTTATCCTTACAGGTCGAAGATATGAAGAAAGATAAAGGAAAAGAGAAAAGATAATATATCTGGTGCATCAGATGTAAATCAGAGGGCCATGACAAAGAGCATTGTCCCCTATTTCATGAATACTTAGCCTCTGGAGAACCTAGTCCTTTGAAGCAGTCTACTGCACCATGGTGCAAGGTATGTAGAATGAGACATCACCCTAGTGAATGTTATTCTATGAAAAAAAATGTCCAGACACCTACCAGTATTTACTGCACATTCTATAAGTCCATGGGATATGATGAGAAGGATTGTAGGGCTTATGATCTCTTTCATGAAAGATCAAGGGATACATATAAGATTCAAGGAGAAACACATAAAGAGGGAAATAATGTGCAGTTCAACTCCCCAGGAAGAGGAAACTTCAACCCTTGTAGTGGATTTATAGGAAAAGGATGAGGAAGAGGTATGGGTCAAGGTATAGGACAAATCATCTGTTATAACTACGCACATCCATGAAATTTGGCAAGGGATTGTCAGAACCCTCGTACCACTTGCAACTATTGTAACCCCTTTGATCATGTCATTGAATATTTTCCAGTAATGTTAGCCAAACTCCAGGAGCGATGAGGAGAAAACCAACAATTTCAACTAATATTAGAAGAACCTCGCGGTGAGGACCCTAGAGTTGTTGTTATTATTAGAGGAGGTGTTGTTACAGGAGAAGATAGAGTGACCCCAGGAAAGACTGCAGAGGGATCAGGGATCAGAAGAGCTGTAGAGAAGGCACAATTGTTTGACCCAAGGAGAGAGAGGCATACTTTTGAGGAAGAAAGGAAAGAATTTGTAGAAATACAATCTTCTTCGTCTAAGGCACAACTCACTAGCATATTTGGCCCATTTTGCAATGGTTGTTTCGATGCTTATGTGACATTATGTCATTGATATGGCGATGAATTTGGAGTCTCTGAAACGTCGGTTTAGGTGACGTGGCATTTTCTATGAACTTGATCCAACGTCACATAAGCGACGATATAGGCAAACAATACTAAGCCAACTTTTTGTCTAAATTGCGACAACAACTTTTATAGTTAAACCGATGCATCATTAGAAGTTGTTGTCGGATATTCGATGACAACTTTTTGTTGTTTATGTAGCTAAACCAACGCATCAATAGAAGTTGTCGTCGCCTATTCGACGACAACTTTTGGTGTTTATGTAGTTAAACCAACGCATCAAAAGAAGTTGTCATCGCCTATTCGACGACAACTATTTGATGTTTATATAGAAAAACCATCGCATCGATAAAAGTTGTCATCGCCTATTGGACGACAACTTTTCGATGTTTATATAGCAAAACCGTCGCATCGATAAAAGTTGTTGTTTCCTATTCGATGACAATTTTTTTATGTTTATATAGAAAAACTGCCACATCGATAGAATTTGTCGTCGGATATGTGATGACCAAAATTTATTTAGAAAAAAAAATAAAAAATAATTTTGGGCATCAATTTTGATATTAATATTAATATTAAATCCCAAAGGGTATTGCATGAGCCCCATATTGATTTCACA
>SNQJ01S0259017.1:0-12276 GCA_010110895.2 Picea sitchensis | reverse complement strand
GATAAGGTGAGGAGGTTAGGATGATCCCACTAAATCATGAAAGCAAGTAAGATCCAAACCATTCGGATGCCACCTCACCATAGAAGTTTCTCCTTCTAGAAGATTCGAGAAAACGCTCATTTTTCCCACGTGCAGGAATTCTCGCACCCTAGCTATAGAAAAACCTGCGAACACCTCGCACCCTGGCTATAGTGAAACCTGCGAGAATGGGTCATTCTCGCATTCTGCCTATATAGCAACCTGCGAACTTCCCTTTTTATAAGGTTTTTACATAGGAAAATGCAATCTTCTTTTCTCAGGAAAAGTTCTTCTCCCTTCTCTCTTTAGGAACTCAGGCCACTGACCCCTCTAAAGGCAACAGATAGGTTTACATCATTAATGATCATAGGGATGACGAAAATAATGTGTAACACATACCCCCGTGGTTGTTGCATATAAATCTCTTCCTCCAAATTCCCATGGAGAAAAGTTATTTTTACAACTAAATATTCAAGGTGCAAATATTATACTACCACAACACTTAAAATAGTCATAATTGAAGTCATTTTAACAACAGAAGAAAATATTTCACCAAAATCTATACCTTTCTTCTGTGCAAACCCCCTTACAACAAGTCTAGACTTGTATCGTTTTTTTTCCTCCATATTCTTCCTTCAACCTATAAACCCATTTATTCTGCAATGCTAATTTTCTCGCAGACAACTGAACCAAGTCCCAAGTCTGGTTATTTACCAAGTAATCCATTTCCTCTTTCATGTCTTTCTCCCACTTCTTTTTAGTGTCTATCTGCATTGCCTCTTCATAAATTTCTGGCTCACCAGAGTTAGTCAACAACAAATAATACAATGAAAGAGAGTATCATTCAGGGGGTCTACTTAACCTGGTAGATCTTCTAACAACACTTGCAGGATTTTGAGGTACATGCTACTCTTGTTGTTGTACATTTTGATTTTCTACTACCTTTGGAATTTGTTTTTCCAGTGATCTCATCAAGCATTGTGTAGTATTTGTTTTCCTTTTCCTATTTCTTTCCCTACAATTGATCCTTAGACATGACCTTCTCATTGAATATGAAATCTCTACTCCTAATGATTTTGTAGTTTTCGTAATCCCATAAGAAATAACCAAAATCATTAACATCCTATCCAATAAAGGTACACTTCTTTGATTTTTCCTCAAGCTTTGTTCTATTTTCTTTATCAATATGGACAAATGCTTCACAACCAAAAGTCTTCAAAAATGAATAGTTGACCTTTTTACCTATCCATTCCTCCTATGGAATGCCACCATCCAAACAACTTAAAGGTCCTTTGTTTACTAAGTAAACAATAGTATCTACAACATTTTCCTGGAATTATAAGGGAAACCCTAACATGCAGTCTCATACTCCTTGCACGCTCCATGATTGTCATGTTCATCCTTTCTGACACACCATTTTCTTATGTTGTTCCTGGAACTTTATTCGCTATATTAATCCTATGGTATGAACAATAATCATCAAACTCCTTGTTGAAATATTCACCTCTATTTTCTGATCTGAGACACTTCAACCTTTTTCCTGTCTCATTCTCAACCAAATCTTTCCATTTCTTAAAAGTGTCAAAAACATCATATTTTTGTCGAATACAATAAACCCATTTTTTTTCTAGTTGCATCGTCAATAAAAAAAAAAATAACGAGATACACCAAGAGATGATACTTGAGCTAGTCCCCATACATATGTATGCACAAGCTCTAACCTTTCACTCTTGTTTTCCTTTTCGACTCTGATAAATTCAATTCTTCTGTGTTCCATAAACACAATGCTCACATAAATCCAAATCAATTTTTTTAAGATCTGGCAACAAATTTATTTTGTGAAGTATCTGCATCCCCTTCTCACTCATGTTTCCAAGCCTATGATGCCACAGTGGTGTATCCACTCATGTAGAAGATAAAAAGATAGAAGATTCAGTATTACCAGTACATATATACAATGTACCTACCTTCTCTCATTTTTCTATCACCAGTGATCCTTTGGTGACCTTCTATGCCTTATCTGTAAATATATATGTAGAAATTTCACTTGCAAAATTCCTTGTTGAAATTAGATTTTTTCTTAGATTTGTAGCATGTCTTACCTCTTTCAACAACCATTGGTTTCCATTATTTTGCTTTATTTGTACCTTTCCCATTCCAAGAATTTTTCATGGTGCATCATCACCGAAATGAACCTATCCAAAATCACCTTGAACATAATCTTGAAAATGTTTCCTATGGGGTGTGGCATGAAATGAATCCCCTAAATCTACTACACAAGACTCATAAATATTATCTATAGAGAGAATCAAAGACTCTTGTAACACATCACCTGTTACATTTGCTTCCTTATTTTTCTCATGTTGTCCATCTCTTTGTTTCTTTGGAGCTCTATAGTCTTTCTTAAGATGTATTTTCTTCCCACAATCCCAGAACTCTATCTTTCCTAGTCTCGATTTGGATCTTCTCTTCCTATAATTCCTGCAGTTCCCTGAGCCCTTTCCTCTATCCTTTTTTCTTCCCCTATTCTCCATGGTCAACGCATTCCCTAATTTTTCACCTATTCTTTTTCGTCACATTTCCTCGCTAAGGATAACACCAACAACATCATCAAATTTTAGAGTTCTTGAGCCAGAGACAGAGTTACTTATAGCCATGACCAAGCCATTCCATCTTTCTGGCAATGAGCACAAGATCAGAAGAGCCCTGACCTCATCATCAAAGTCCACTTTTACAAAACTTAGCTAACTAGTAACCATATTAAATTCATTTAAATGATCGGAAACATAACCACCTTCTAACATATTCATATTAAATAACCACTTCATTATAAATACCTTATTGGATGCCGATGGTTTTTCATATAGTTTAGCCAATGTGTCCATCAGTTCCTTTTTTTTCTTTTTTCTTTTGATTGAAAGCCACTGATGCTTCCAGGTTCAGTCATATCGTTCCTAGTGCCTTTATGTCAAGAACCTCCCATTATTCATCCTTCATGGTTGTCAACTTCTTTGTTATTCCGCCCAATGGTAGGAATAGATCCTTTTTATAGAAATAATATTCTATTTCCATCTTCCATAGCTGGTAGTTTTGGTCGTTAAATTTTGCAACCTTAAACTTTCCATCTTATGTCGTTTCTCCCACTCGAACCAGAAACCCTCTTTTCTTGCAAGTTACCTTTGGCTCTGATACCAATTGTTAGAAAAACTGTATGGCAGAGAAATAAATAAAATAAAAATGCTTAAATAAAACACAGAAGATACACAATACAATAGAGACACGGATTTATGTGGTTCACCCGGTGTGGGTTGTTCGACAACACATGTATTCCAACAGAGGACAAACACCTTTAATAACCACTCACATAACCAAATCAAAGATCAACATACCAATGTTTTCACGGGGTAAAATCCTTATGAGGAAACATCCATGGCCCCAGCCAACGTGGTCACTTGGAGTAGTTTATTAATGCAAAAGAAAAAGATTGCAAATATACTTTACAAGAGAGTTTCTCAAAATAGATCATTGGCAAATGACCCCCCATTCTCTTTAAATAGATATCATGGACCAATTGGGTGTTAAGCCATGGATCAATGGCCATTAAGATTGAGGAGAGTATGAACCATCAGATCACTCTATGTCGGGAACATATTGTGACCATCAGATTTCCTAACTACAAATGCATACTAATGCATACTAAAGAAACACACTTTTACCTAACGACACATTAGTCCAAGTACATCTTAACTAACTCCTAAGTGTCTAAATATCCTAACATCCCCCCTTAAGAACAACTTGGGATAGGATTGGAGGATTTACAATGTTGACACAATAGGACAAGGAAGGAGGCATTAGAGCCTATCCCCCCTTATTGACAACTTCCTGAACTCCTAACATAGATCGAAGTTTGGAAAAATTCACTTCTGTAAGAGACTTTGTGAAAATGCCTGCAACTTGATCTTCTGTAGGGAAAAAGAGCACTTCAATAACTTGATCATGAATGAGCTTTCTGATGAAGTGCATGTGTAGCTCGATGTGTTGTCTACACTGGTGTTGAACTGGGCCTTTGGCAACTTGATATCACTCTGATTGTCACACCAAAGGTTGGTCGGATGCTGCTGCTGGAATCCAAACTATGAAAGGATCTACTAAATCCACAAGGCTTCCTGACTTGCATTTACCGCTGCTCGGTACTCTGCTTCTGTTCAAGAAATTGCAATAGCCTATTATTTCTTACAGATATTTTCTTGGTGTTACATTCATTTAGAGCATAAAATATGTCTTTATCCTTGGCCATATGATAAGATGATCCTGAATCAATAATCCACTCATCAGAAGAAGAAGTAGAAGTTGTGTGTAACGAGAAACCAGAAGCGGAAAGTGCATGTCCATGAGAAGAAGAAGAAGAAGTAGAATCAATATTGATGTTGTGCTTCTTCATCGTTGCTTCTAAATATGCCATCTTATTGAAAGATTTGGACTCATCATGACCATCTTTATCAAAAAAGTTGCAATGTTTGACAGTCTTCTTATTTTTATATTTTGCTCATTTGTCACCAGTAGGAGTTGAAGTTGTCTAAGTGGGTTTGGGAACCTTATGTTTCTTGTTTTTGTAGACAGGATTTTGCTTCTTGGGATACTTGGGTTTATCCTTCTACTGGGAAACTAAGGCTTTGTTGAAGGTACCTGCAATGATGATCACTCCAAGTTGTATAAGTTTATCTTCCTCTCTAATCAAAATAGCACAAAAGGACTCAAGAGTGGGTTTTTGATAAGCTTTCCCTAGAGCCTCTCTTATGGCATAAAAGGTAGATACAAACACAGAATATGCACTACCTATCTTAGAAAGAATAAGATAGATGCAACATTCTTCCTCCATTTCTATCTCATATTCTTCACATAACATTTTGAGTGTTTTAAACTTAGATAGATAGTCTCCAAGGAAAGAAAAATCACTTGGACTTAAGGTCAGTACTTAATTTTCTAACTGTTGTGCTTGAATAATATTGAGTTTACCAAACACAGATTCAATCTTTTCCCAAGCTTCATGGGGGTCATCAATTTCTTTAAGGTGGAACCTTAAATCAGGAGATATGGACATTCTGATTAGTCCACGTGCTTCGTCACTGCTATTATCCCATTTGATTTTCTTATCATCATCAATGGGTTCTTTTTCTTTTCCCAAGGTAATCCGATACAAGCCTTTATTTCTTAATAAATCTTCCATATGGGATTTCCATTGTAAGTAAGAGATTGCTTGTAGAATCCATATTAAATATGCAGATAATATGGATTTAAAAACTAAAACTGATGATCTGGATGGAAAGAGCTCAAAAAGTTATGCGGTTTTAAAAAAACGGCACTGAAAACGGACTTCAGATGTGAGAGTTATGCCCTTTAAAAAAAAAGCATAAGAGGTAACCAAATGACCACGTGATAGTGTAAGTTTCTTTATGAACTGACCCACTTTTATAAAGAGAAGTGGGGATCACTTTTACAATGAAGTTACTTTATAACAAAAAATCTGCATGCAAAATAAATAACTCTAAAATAAAATATTAAAGCTACTTATAGTGATTCACTTTTATACTTGAAGTGAAATACACTTTACAATTTTAGCATGAACTTTTTTAAAAAAATAACAAAAGAGAGACTTGAACTCAAGACCTCTTACTTAATAAGGCAACTTTTAACCAAATGGTCTAGTAAAACATATTGTAATGTTCAGAAGGAGGATTGGGGGGTTTTTTTTTGTGGTGGTGGTGGTGGAAAATGACCTCGGAGAGCATGCTAAAAAAAAACTCTTTTCACACAAGAAAACAATTTCACTTCTCGATGACAACAAGGGTTAGATCTCAATTAGCTTACCCGGAAGATGCACCTTTTCCTATCTGTTTCTGATTTGAGGAGATCAAACAGGGCGCAGTGCAAAGAGAATATTCATATTTAAAATAGTAGCAACCTAGAAATAAATAATACAAAACCAAAATACTACTTTGCAAAAATTTAAAGAAATGCGTATTCAAGCTTTATACCTCTGGATCTTACTCTAATGGCCATATCTTGGGAAAACGAAAACCTTTTAGAGTGAAAAGAAATTTGTTCCTGAATGAAACAAGTGTTCCAAACGCAATAGAACAGTTCTCTCAACCTAGAAATGTATGAAAATGAAAGAAAGTGGAGATGAGGAAACTCGCTTCACAATCTCGATCTACAACAGGAGTGGGTCTTCAAACAAGCTCTGATACCATGTTCTGAAACATAGGTATTCCAACAGAGGATGAACACCTTTAGTAACCAATCACATAACAGGATCAAAGATCAACACATTGATGTTTTCACGTGGTAAAACCCCTACAGGGAAACATCCACGGCCCGAGCCAATGCGGTCACTTGGAGCAGTTTATTAATGCAAAAGAAAAATATTACAGAGAGATTTTACAAGAGATTTTCTCACAATCGATCATTGACAAATGACCCTCCATTCTCTTTAAATATAAATCATGGACCAATCGGGTGCTAAGCCATAGATCAATGGTTGTTAAGATCAAGGAGAGTATGAACTGTCGAATCACTCTATGTCAAGAACATATCATGACCGTCGGATTTCCTAACTACAAATGCATACTAATGAATACTAAAGAAACACACTAGGAAACACAATTTTACCTACCGACACATTAGACCAAGTAGATATTAACTAACTCCTAAGTGTCTAAATATCCTAACATGGGCTACATCCATCATAGAAATTGCCAGGTCCTTCCTTTTCATTATCCAGCAAATGAAGGGATACAACCTACAACACACCTATTGTAACTTCCTCTTATTTCTCTCACATTCTCCTCACTTAGAATACAATATTCCCCATAACACACAACCACAATATAATTCCCTCATAAAACAAGGTTTCCTTCTAGGGAAAAAAAAACCCTAACATAACTTCTACCGTCATAACTGCAACCTTTTAAAGAATGGTCCAGATTGACTACAAAATTACAATATTTGAATTGTAAAAAAGAAAAAATTGTGGTCTGTGAATTGTGTATACTGTAGTTTCTTTGACCCGCATATGAGTTAGGAAGATAATCAGGCTCCACAACCAATAATCAACTCATGGGGATTTGACTCTAGTCTTGGAATAAATATATTCTCGGAAGATATGGATATGGAGATATCGGTTATCAATATTTATGGGTTGTATCAGTACCATACTACTTTCTGGGAGGACCTAATGCAGAAAAATTTTATGAACACTGAGAAGATTATTGTGGGAGGATATTTAAATTTTGCACTAGGATTCGCTGAAATATGAGGTCCTAGGGAGAGAACCGATCCCTTATCATTTTTTTCTCACGTATCATCAAAAATAAAAAACTTATTAATTTTGTTCTTGTAAAGATAAGCCCGACCTGGAGAAACATGAGGGTAGGGGAGGACCGGGTGGAAAAAATAATTGACCGTGGCTTGGTTTCAAAAAATGTTCTAGAAATCTCTTCCCAGATTAGGCAATGGAAGGGGTTTGGAGGGGAATCTAACCATTTTCCAATTTTTATGGAAGTGGCAACAGGGTGAAGGAAACCAACCAGTCTTTTTAAGTTTAATTTGCAATGGCTCAAGGAGGATATCTTTTTAACCCTGGTTAAAGAAAATTGGACCCCTTTTCACCTCAACTCAGTGGATCCGGCGGATATACATTTTGCAACAAACCTAAAATGAGTAAAATATGCAAAAATTGAATGGGCGTGTACAAAGAAATAACAGGATGCTTAGGATCTAATTAATACCTAAGTTTCTCTTCAATCGGTTCATGATTATGAAGGAGGGGGTTTTGCCTTGATATAATCTAAGGAAGCTTTGTAGAACACGGAAAAGAGAAGGAGGAAATTGTTTAATGAAAGAAAAGCAACATGGCATCTTAAAATTCAATCCATATGGCTTCAAAGTGGGGATGAAAACCAAAAACAAATTCAGGTGTATGTGAAGGGAAGGAAAATGTCCAATATGATCTAGAGACTAAATGATCCAAAATGAAAACCTATTTATTCTTTCGAAGGCCTTTCTCAATTGGGGAAACACCATTTCTAGAATATTTTTAAGGACGATGCGAGGGTTTCCATGGAATATATAGTCAAAATAGATCTCTTTTTCCCTAGATTTGTAGAGGAAAAAGAAAATAGATAATTGATGGAGGATATTTTGGAAGAGGAACTCAAATAAGTCATGCACATATTTCAGAGGGACAAAAGTCTTGGTCTAAATGGATGGACTATCAAATTTTTCCTAGGACTCTATGATCGTATAGGTATAGACATTTTGAGTGTTGTGGAGGAAACATGCTGAGAAGGGTACATGCATGCTCCCCTAATTTCCACCTTCGTTGCCCTAATCCCCAAATCGGATGAGCCTAAAACTATGGAAGATTTTCCTCTATTTTCACTTTGCAACTCAATCTATAAAGTAGTGTCAAAATCAATAGAAACAAGGATAAAATCTATCCTTTCAGACAAGATATCCAGAGAAACATTTGGATTTCTGGAGAGTAACAAAATTCATGAAGCTATTGGGGTGGCTCAGTAGTCATGCATAGTGTAAAAAAGTGAAACGCCAAAGGTGGAATCTTGAAGATTGATTTATCAAATGCCTATGATCGTGTAAGCTAGCTCTACACCAGGATTCTTTTAACACACATGGGCTTTGAGGTAACATTCATAAAATGGGTGATGTGTTGCCTAACAACAGTTTCCTTTGCAATTATGATAAACAGATCAACATCCCCTCTTTTCCATGTTGAGAAAGGGCTAAGTAAGGGATGCCCTTTATACCCACTTCTCTTTCTATTGGGTGTGGAAGGGATAAGAAAATATATAGAAGAGGAAAAAATGAATGGGGAATTTCAAGGTTGTTGAAATGGATACTTGACACTGAGAGGGGAGGGTGAATTAGTGTCACAAAACTTTGGACAATTTTCCACTTTTCACAAATTAACTAAACAACAAATATTTGTTTCATTTTCTTAATCAATATATATAAAATAATAAATACTTTATTTATTTATTTAACTTGAATGAATACATAAGATCAATCTTTGAATATCATCTTCAAACAATTATGACAGACCCAACTCTCGGTTACAAGACCTAGCTTGTAGTTCTCAGATCCAACTGAGAAATGAGGAATCCAATCCTCATAACAAGTCCCAGCTTGTTGATCTCAGATCCAACTGAGATGTGAGGATTCCAATCCTCATACAAGACCCATCTTGTAAACATGCACAAACCTAATAGAATGAACCTTCATTCAATCCATTATATATAAATATATATACTTCAAAAAATTCAACTACTCTCTTCTCACCATTCCTTTTTGTTTATATAGTCTTCCAACTAGTGTGAATTTGAATCATCGTGTCTTTTGATATTTGAACCATTGTGCCTTTTCATTTAAAATGATAATCTTAAACTTTAATTAATATCATTTTCCTTTTTATTCTATATTCATGTTTTCATGATTTAACTCTCTTTTAATCATGACTGTGTATCGGTTCGTTTTTCCTCATGAGTTGATCACAGACATGGATCGATTAATTAGATCATACTAATGTTTCTGTTGCATTCTCGGTTCATCAACATATCATATTCAATCTCTTATCGATTCTCTGTAATTTTCTGGTGTTACCTCTCTATCGAATTAATTATGGATGAGGTGCTTCCTTCAAACCATGATCATATGATCATAGGCATAGAACCACAGGATTATTAATTTAAGTGACGCATTATATTTTCTCATATATATATTATTCCATATGACCAACGACAATGACCAGACACTATGCCAAACGCGTGCTTGAGCGCTATCAGAATCAACGGTCATGATTTAATCTCCCGATGAGATGGAGGGCAGTCGAGAATTCAGGACTCCTTCCTTCGGGACTATCAACCTTTAAAATATGATTTCGTCGAACATATCGGATGGTTCACATTTATATCACAAAACTAGATCAATGGTCATATTCGATCCTTACATTTATCCTTTCATTGCTTAATCCGACGGCTAGGACTTAATCATGCATTGAGATGGATGGCCACCATTTACTCCGAGACTTTGTCTATTCTACTTACACTATCCTTCCAATGTAGTATGATCAATGGTTGAGAATACACCTGAATTGATCTTCATATCAGACGACTCATGTCCACTTCAGGACTTCTGCATTCAGGACTTGGTGCAAGTGTTGGTGGTAAAACTCCCGAAAAAGAACTCTCGAAGTGACGTAACTTAATTACGTCACTTGATGACATGGCATGAGCCAAGTAGCTACCATGTGTCACTCAGATTCATGATTTATATGTACCTGAAAAGTTGATTTCATCTTGACACTTTTCATTATTTGAATGTGCCACGTGTCCTTTTCGACGTGGTTTGCTGACATGGTTTGTCACATGTCCTTGCTAACATGGTCTGCCACATGTCCTTGCTGACGTGGTATGCTAACATGGTCTTCCACATGTCCTTGCTGACATAGATCTCCCTGATCTAACAGTCATCATATATTCTCCAGATCTGATGGTCCTTATTCATTTTGGATTTCGGGACTTTGGGTAATTCGACTTTTCAAGTTGTCAATTCTTCTAAAGTGAGATTCCTTGAAGTTTAACCTCCTCACATATTTTAACCCGAACTAAATGATGCTCGTCGATCATGATATTAGATTGATAGCTCGATCTATATACGATGATGCTTTGCCTTGGATTAAATCTAACGACTCTTCTTCTAGCTTATCATGTCCTTCCACTTAGAATGATCCAACGGTTGTCGAGTATTTGGCTATTCGAATTCTCAACTTTTTTTGCCTCGCTTATCCTATCATTCCACTTTAAAGTGATCCAACATTATGAAGAAAATCGAAGAGGATCCACAATCAAAAATTATTGCAGAACCACAAATTGTGAGTGATTTAACTCGTTACCCAAACTCCGCAATTTGAAGTTTGTGCGTTGTTGGTGAATCAACCTCAATCGTCGATTTTCGAAGATATAAGATCTGACAGTCCTGACTAATTGCGGGATTGGAAGTAGCATGCTATGTAATACTCCTTTAAATCTCCGCAATATATCTTGTCATTGATCTGGCGATTGCGCATCTGATGGTCACAACTCAATTCGACTTAATTTGATCATTTGTTAGATCAACCACAGTCGTCGATATTTGAGTTTATGAGATCTGACAATCTAGACCAATTGCGGGATTGGAATTAGTGATTTGTTTAATTCTCCTTTCATTCTCTGCAATTCATCCCTTTCGTTGATCTGGCTTGCAGATCCGATGGTCACAACATGATATTATCATTGACCAATCCTCCAACGGTCCTCAAGCCCACGGTCACTCATATGACCGACATCCGTTATATGAGACGATCAACACCATCAATTTCTTGATCAGACGGCTACTGAGACTTCTCACATTTTCTTGTGCATCGATTGACTTCTTAGTCGTTCCATCGATCCGAAGACATTTCTACAATGTGCTCTTCCTTATGAGCTTTGATATTCATTCGCTAACTCTCCTGAGATTTAATCTTTGGCATACTGTCATACTTGTTTGACATTTTCATCCTTTGCATATTTTCAATGCGCTTTTCCCTCTGAGCTTTGATCTATGCATACTGTTTGACATTCTCTGTTGATTGATATACTATTGACATCAATGACAATTTCATCTATGATAAATCATAATGAAAATTCATCATAACAAAAAATCATCACATCATAATGACATCGACTGTTGACATCAATGACAACATATCAATGACAATATGTCCAAAAATATCCCCCTTTGTCATTGAGGGAAACACACTAACATCATATACAAAATCCCCCTGAGATGATTCTTTTGTCTATGAAGTTACTTTGCCCCTTTGACATCAATGGCAAAGGGTTTCTTCCCTTATGATCAACCTCTGTCTGTCTGCATTTTGTTGACCAAAATATGTGCTTGGGTAACTCTCCCTATATTCATTCTCTACCTGCCATAATTGAATGAATCCCCCTGTCAATATGCTCTCTCTGTCTCTTACTACTCTCCCCCTTTGTTTCTGAAAGGGTAACTCTTCCTGACAAGGTATCTTCTCATGTTAATTAAAAATTCTTGGCATAATCTTTTGATTTTGTAGAACCCAATTTAAACTTCCCCCTTTTTTGTATTTTGTTTTTTTGGCTTAACAAATTAAGACTTCATCGAAATTTGATATTGTCCCAT
>SNQJ01S0259016.1:0-12352 GCA_010110895.2 Picea sitchensis | reverse complement strand
TAGAATACACATGATTACGTAAATAAATAAAAAACATACCTTACACAAAGTCTTTCGAAAACAATACATATTCTTTCGAAGCCATGCTTCATGCATTCTCTCAAAATCTCCTCTGTTGGATGCATTCCATACTTTGTTTCCTACATGTTCAATATTACATGACAAAGAATAGTGGATACAATCAATACAAAGTTTTCTTGTTCTTTCATTAATAATAAAACAAGGGAAGTTAAACAACACAGATACTTACAAGTTGTTCAATTAAACTTTCATACTTCAACATATACTCACAACCCATACTTAACTCGATGTGTGTCAATTCATGGGTTGGCTCATATTTGTATGTTAGCACCTATTAGAAGACATCCATGGACAAGTGTAAATTAATTGTTTAAATATAAATATCACGACAAACATGAAATCTTAAGAAAGGTCAAAAACATAAATACTCACAAAGTTTGCAATCAACCCTTTTATTTCTCGTCATCCTATCTTATGTCTTGAATGGGTTCTAATTTTTTATTTTTCGAAAAAAAACAATTGAACATTAATATTTCACACGATAATTAAATTCAATATACATAAAAGAATAAATAAATGATTGCACTACCTCTTATGCACATTGTAGTTGGGATGGCTCCTCTTGCGACGTAATTATGTTAATTTTTTTTACCATCTTCTTCTACACTTTTTGAGACATCCCTACTATCATATCTTGGTTTTCCCCTTGTTTTTCCCTTGGAATTTTCAAAATCTCCCCGAAAAAAATAGGAATCATCGTATATAAAAATTACGTAATTAAAAAAAAAAAAAAGATCTCGGTGCATATAGTAACTTAATATGCATCGGGGTGTCAACCATACTTATACGCACCAGTGCATAAACCATATTTATACGAAGCGATATAGTATAACAATTCCATTGCGAAATTGAAAATGTTTTACAAATTTTTGTATTCATTTCGGTGATTTATGAATTAATAAAAGCACGACTTCCTAATTATTTTTTATTACACACCATCGACCTCTGAACAAATTTTAGACATGGTGGTTTCAATATAAAAAAAGTATTATTTTCCTTTTAAACAAAATGGTGCTCATAAAAGAAATGTGCCCCGGTGCTTATCTAGGTACAATGCACACCGCTAACCGTAAAATCTTGTTTTTAATATTATTTCTAATTTAATTTAAGTGGTGTGGTTGACATAGAAATACGCATTGATACTCTTACTATGTATAGAGTGCACTGTTAACCAAAAAGGCGTTTAAAAGAAAACCAACAATGATACAACGGTTTGGGATCCAATGCAATGAATGGTTTCATTGCAATGGATAGCAAACACCCATATATAAATAAACAAACCCTATAAAAATAATTTTCTTAAAAAAATTCTCCTTGTGAAATATAGAAAGAGAAAGCAAAAAAATAGTGACGAAATTAGGGCTTCCAATACTAAAGGTATCTATGAAACCTTTTTTTTTTTGTTTGGGAATGCACTTAAAATTGTTGGAATTAAATAGGGGAAATATTAAGATGATTAAAGAAGGAAATCATATACCTAAAATTTATTCTCTACAAATTTTTATGCGATCTACAGTAATCCCCCTCGAATTTGGCTCTTAAAAAAATCTACCCACTTTGAAGTCTTTACTAATAAATCTTTGTCACACAAATCTCCCTTCAAAATTTTGGCAAAGATATAAAAGAATGAATAGGGTTTTCCTTTATAAACACAAAAACTGAAATTCCCACTCACTATTTCGTTATATATTTCTGTGCATTGATGATAAACACATGCGATGTTTTTTTTTTTTTTTTAACTTACTTTTTTAGTGCACTAAACAATGAGTAGCACACCGATGCAACGTGTTCATATAATGCAAATATTTGTTTTTGTAACAAACTTCGACGTATTGATAGTAATCATGAATTATTTTTCAAACTTGCTTTAGTCGGTGTGTTATACAGTTAGAAATGCACTGGTGTGGTGTGTAAGTAATAACGCACTGTAAGATAGTTTAATTTGCAAAATGAAAAATGCAAACATCTGCATTCAAATTTTGAGAAGGTTTTTCTTTGCGGAGGAAATAACATAGGTCAATAATTGGTGCTTCCCTCAATTAAACACACCAATGTGTTTGGTTTATCCATATGCATCGGTGCGTCTTTATATGATGAATCACATTGTTAAGTTATAAAATTTATTTGAAATTATTTTAGAGGTTAGATTGTTCTATGCTTCTCAAGATGACAATTTTATCTCAAATGTAAGAAAAAAAGGAATTATAATGTCAAATGTCCAATTCTTCAGATTTCATCTCTTTCCTTATTGTTGGAAGTCCTTCAAGTTCTCTCATGCCGATTGTTGTACATCTAGATTTTATTGATAATTAATTTATCTCATTGAATTTATGTTATGTATGCAAGTGCAGTTGAATAATTTTCATTGAATTTTGCAGGATCGAGTTCAAATGCTCAAGATATTCCAGTAGTCCCAAAATTCCACAAGCTTTTATCAGGATAAAGATACCACAAGCAATTGTTTGATGAAAATAGACAACTTCTTTACCCTACCAATCATAGCATGCCATCTTTCAATAACCAACCTGGGTCAATGGTATTACACCATGAATTGGATTAATTTTATAGAGATAACCCCATAAGGCGTAAGAAAAATATGGTTGATTAATTCTATTTTTGGTTTTTCAATGGAACCAATGTAAATGTATTGTTTAATTTGACATTTAACATATTAAATGCATCGTGTTACTAATATTATCGATGTAATGTTCAATATTTTTACAATCAAGATTCTGATGATGAGCGACCTGTCTGCCATCTACCATTGCATTGTAATGTCCCCACTTTGGGACATCATCACATTGCAGAGATTTATGATGATCAGAGTAGCTAGATGGATGTTAGAGCGAGTACAGGGATTATTGAGAGGCATTGTGGGGCCCGGATTTCATTTCTCATCCTATTTCATCATTATGAGCCATTTCGCACGGATTGGCTTTGGTTCTGTGACATTTCGACGATTTCCATGGTTTTGAGTATTTTTGGCTATAAGTCAATTAAATTCACTGAAGAGGTCATTTTGGGCACTATACTTAGAGGAACCTCTCAGTGTAATATCTCATTGGAATCGGGAAGAACACCACTACAAGATAGGATGAAGATAAGTGACTTTCAGTGCCCAAGGAAGACACAAGGAGAGATAAGGTGTTTTTCAGAGGTAAAAAGGTTAATTAATTAATTAAAGTGATTTAATTAATTAATTAAATATTAATAAAATGAAAGACACTTTGGAGGGACAAGGTGAGAAAAAGTTATAAAGGAAAGGCAAGGGCCTCTATTCATTCATTCATGTATGATCATCTTTTGATATCTGACTTCTAGCTAGTGAGCCCAGCATTGGGGGTTTTGAGGGTTTTGACTTAACAAACCCTAGAGGATGATTCGGTGATGAAAGATTCCACCTAGCTTGTCCCAAGCTTGGTCTCAGAGATGCAATACTCTCCCACACCATTCTAGTTATGATCTATTCAGTTGTTACACATTATTTTTATCATCCCTGTGATCGTTAATGATGTAAACCTATATGTTTCCTTCAGAGGGGTTAGTGGCCTAAATTCCTAAAGAAAGAAGGGAGAAGAACTTTTCCTGAGATAAGAAGTTGTGTTTTCCTCTATAAAAACCTTATTTTGGAGGATTTTTGTAGGCTGCTCCATATGCAGGATGTGGAAATGCCTGATTTTCGCACCTTGCTCTATAGCTAGGGTGCAAAATTTCCGCAGGCTACACTATAGCTAGGGTGCGGCAGCCTTCGTACGTGGGAAAAATGATCATTTTCTAGACGCTTCTAGAAGGAGAATATTCTATGGTGAGGTGGCCTCCGTATGGTTTGGATCTTACTCACTTTCATGATTTAGTGGGATCATCCTAACCTCCTCACCTTATCCTCTTCAACTTATAAAAGGAGAGGAGCTCTCATGGAGGAAGTTAACTTGATTGGGTTGGAAAGTTCTTGAGCTTGTTAGCTTTGTTGGATTTGATAGCTACTCACAATCTATATTGACAAAGAAAGACTCAAAGCCAACATAAAATGCCTTCAGCCTCTGGACTTCATGCTAAAGTTAAACTGCTAGCTTCTTAAAGCTGGGGGCTAAGTACCAACCATCTCTGTGTAATGCATTGGGAAGTCCAAGCATAGTTTTCTATGGTTCAAGCTTGTGTAAAAATGAAACCACCTACCTCAAGAATAGTTTCCTCTGGTTCAAGCTTGTGTAAAAATGAAACAAGGTCCAAGCATAGTTTTGGTTATTTTTTAAGCTTGTGTAAAAATAAAATCTATCTCAAGCATAGTTTTGTTTTGTTTTAAAGCTTGCGTAAAAATGAAAACAATCCTGAGCTTAGTCTTTGTTCTTTCTCATGCTCGTAAATACAAGAGAATAAGTTACCGAGCTTAGTCTTTGTTCTTTCTCATACTCGTAAATCAATGAGAATATAACCGAGCATGCCTTTATCACTTTTTTAGACTCATAAAGCTTATACAAAAAAGGAACCCCTTGGAGTTCCCTTTAAGCTCTTTTTCAGACTCTCTAAACATCAAAAGATTGTCGATCGATCTTGTTCTTTTCATGCTCGTTAAAGTATTAGAAAGTGATTTTGTTGAGGATAGTTTATCTCTTTTTTAGTCTCATCTGACTATTTTACAAAAAAGGAACTGAGAGAGTTCTCTTTAAGTGTTTTTCAGTCTCTTTAAACATGAAAAACCCCTGAGTTTTCTTTCCTTGGACTCGTTAAACAAACATCGAAAGGCCCATATGGGACCAAACCAATCCTTCCTAGGGTTCATTAAACATACTCTGAGGGACTCATCCGAAGGACGAGCTTACATTTACAAGCATATGTTATCCTTCTCAAGCTCGCGTAAAAATAAAGAGGTACTCGCCAGTAATGGTGGGGGAAAAAATTGGGAAAGAAATGTGTCTAAACCTATATTCCATGGAAGAGTCACTTTTGAACATGACACCCTTTCACTCGCCTTGTGTCTAGGTTGGAAAATCTGTTTGTCTCTTGATCATACTCCTTTATGAGATTACAAATTGGTCTGTGATCCATGTTGTTGAGTCAGTTTTTCCAAGACAATTGTCGTGTCGTCAATATGTTCAAAAATAAGTTCAACCCGAAAAGCCTTCTATTGCGTTGGCCATTTCTGCAGTCCCTAAGCCTTCTATTGTGCCGACCATCCTTGGGTCAGTCCTGAATCACTTGTTACTATGATCTACATCAAATCTTGTTGCTCGTTTCATGTCATTGATGGGGGATACATTAAGGCCCTCTTGTGACGAGTCTTTTCCTATCAACTTCAACTCATTATCCAAGAATTAGACTTAGAAAATAATTGGTACCTTGGAACTTCCATGCCTCAATGGTAGGTTTCCTCGCTCTCGACAATGGGTTTTCATTATTGACCCCTGATCGGGAGATTCCGTCGAGTGTTCAACCTCAACTCATTGATTCACATTCATTGGATTATACCAGTGTACCTTGGGATTCATTGACATTAATGATGATTTCTCTCACACTTGTTAATGGTATTCACTAATGACCATTAATCAATTGGTTTCTACCATGTTCGACTTCAACACATGTATTCACATGGTTAGATCCGTACTATAGAGTGGTGGAGATGAAGACACTGAATCTTTTCTCATAGATTCAAGTTGCGTTGGAGTATATTCAGTTTTTATTGTTGCATAGATCCAGAGTGTATGTCTAGTGGCTGTGTTCAAATTTGAGTCTTTAACACATAAATCCATAGTGTATTTTTGGTGGCTATGTTTAGATTTGAGTCATAATGGCATGGATCCATGGTGTATGTTTGGTGGCCATGACCTGTCCTACTTGACATGGATATTTGAATGTCATCATTTATGATTTGAGTAATTAGTATTCTGAGTATGGAAATTCCTACCTCATTGATGATATATTATTGTACTATATTTCCTTGTTTGTTGGCAGGTTTCTGACTGACATGTTCCTTGTTCCCTACACACACTCGACAAAGTATTTCAGCTATCACTTTGTTCTAAATTCATACTTTGGGGGGCTCTCTGTTACACAATATTTTTGTCATCCCTATGATCGTTAATGATGTAAACCTACATGTTTCCTTCAGAAGGGTCAATGGACTGAATTCCTAAAGAAAGAAGGGAGAAGAACTTTTCCTGAGAGAAGAAGTTGTGTTTTCCTCTGTAAAAACCTTATTTTGGAGGATTTTCGAACGCTGATCCATATGTAGGATGCAAAAATGCCTGATTTCCGCACCTTTCTCTATAGCTAAGGTGTGGAATTTCTAGAGGCTGCACTATAGCTAGGGTGCAACAGCCTTCGTACGTGGGAAAAATGATCATTTTCTCAATGCTTCTAGAAGGAGAAGCTTCTATGGTGAGGTGGCCTCTATATGGTTTGGATCTTACTCTCTTTCATGATTTAGTGGGATCATCCTAACATCCTCACCTTATCCTCTTCAACTTATAAAAGGACAGGATCTCTCATGGAGGAAGTTAGCTTGATTGGGTTGGAAAGTTCTTGAGCTTGTTAGCTTAGTTGGATCTGATAGCTACTCACAATCTATCTTGACAAAGCAAGACTCAAAGCCAACATAAATTTCCCAAGCTCAATCCAACTAAGTTAACAAGCTCAAGAACTTTCCAACCCAATCAAGCTAACTTCCTCCATGAGAGCTCCTCTCCTTTTATAAGTTGAAGAGGATAAGGTGAGGAGGTTAGGATGATCCCACTAAATCATGAAAGAGAGTAAGATCCAAACCATACAAAGGCCACCTCACCATAGAAGCTTCTCCTTCTAGAAGCATCGAGAAAATGCTCATTTTTTCCACATACAAAGGCCTTCGCACCCTAGCTATAGTGTAGCCTACAAAAATTACGCACCCAAGCTATAGAGAAAGGTGCAAAAATCAGGCATTTCCGCATCCTGCATATGGAGTAGCCTGCGGAAATCCTCCAAAATAAGGGTTTTACAAAGGAAAAAACAACTTCTTCTCTTAGGAAAAGTTCTTCTCCCTTATTTCTTTAGGAATTTAGGCCACTGACCCCTCTAAAGGAAACAAATAGGTTTACATAATTAACGATCATAAGGATGAAGAAAATAATGTGTAACATGCCTTGATGTCGTAAGGTTCCTTCCAACAGTTCCTTGCTTCCCACACACTTCTTTCTCCAAGGATTCTGAGACCATGGTTCTGATAGCTACTCACAATCTATCTTGATAAAGCAAGACTCAAAGCCAACATAAATTTCCCAAGCTCAATCCAACTAAGCTAACAAGCTCAAGAACTTTCCAACCCAATCAAGCTAACTTCCTCCATGAGATCTCCTCTCCTTTTATAATTTGAAGAGGATAAGGTGAGGAGGTTAGGATGATCCCACTAAATCATGAAAGAGAGTAAGATCCAAACCATACGGAGGCCACCTCACCATAAAATCTTATCCTTCTAGAAGCATCAAGAAAATGCTTGTTTTTCCCACGTACGAAGACTGTCGTACCCTAGCTATAGTGCAGCCTGCGGAAATTCCGCACCCTAGCTATAGAGAAAGGTGCGGAAATTAGGCATTTCCACATCCTGCATATGGAGAAGCATGTGGAAATCCTCCAAAATAAGGTTTTTACAGAGGAAAACATAACTTCTTCTCTCAAGAAAAATTCTTCTCCCTTCTTTCTTTAGGAATTCAGGCCACTGACCCCTCTAAAGGAAACAGATAGGTTTCCATCATTAATGATCATAGGGATGATGAAAATAATGTGTAACAGAGAGCGCCCCAAAGTATAAAGTTAGAACAAAGTGATAGCTGAAATAATTTGTCGAGTGTGTGTAGGGAACAAGGAACACGTCGGTTAGAAACCTACCAAAAAACAAGGAAATACAGTACAATAATATATCATCACTGAGGTAGGCATTCCCATACTCAAAATACTAATGACTCAAAGAATAAATGTCGACATGCAAAGATCCATGTCAAGTAAGACAGGTCATGGCCACCAAACATACACCGTGGATCCATGCCATTATGACTCAAATCTGAACATAGCCACCAAAAGTACACTGTGGATCTATGTGTTTAAGACTCAAATTTGAACATAGCCACCAGACATACACTGTGGATCTATGCAACAATACAAACTGAATATACTCCAACGCAACCTAAATCTATGAGAAAATATTTAGGGTCTTCATCTCCACCACTCTATAGTATGGATCTAACCATGCAAATACATGTGCTAAATTCAAACATGGTAGAAACCACTTGATTACCGGTCATTAGTGAATACCGTTAACAATTGCGAGACAAATCACCATTAATGTCAATGACTCCCAAGGTACACTAGTACAATCCAACGAATGCGAATCAATGAGTTGAGGTCGAACACTCGGCGGAATATCTCAATTAGGGGTCAATAATGAAAACCCATTGTTGAGAGCAAGGAAACCTATGATTGAGGCATGCAAGTTCCAAGGTACCAATTATTTTCTAAGTCTAATTCCTGGATAATGAGTTGAAGTCGACAAGAAAATACTCGTCACAAGAGGGCCTTAATGTATCCCCCACCAATGACATGAAACGGGTAACAAGATTTGATGTAAATCAGAGTAACAAGTGATTCAGGACTGACTCAGGGATGGCCGACACAATAGAAGGCTTAAGGACTGCAGAAATGGCCGATGGAATAGAAGGCTTTCCAGGTTGAACTTATTTTTTAATATATTGACGACACGACAACTGTCTTGGAAAAACTGACTCAACAACATGGATCACAAACCAATTTGTAATCTCATAAAAGAGTATGATCAAGAGACAAGAGGATTTTCCAACCTAGACACAAGGTGAGTGCTAGGGTGTCATGTTCAAAAGTGACTCTTCCATGGAATATAGGCTTAGAGACATTTATTTCCCAATTTTTTCCCCCACCATTACTGGCGAGTACCTCTTTATTTTTACACAAGCTTGAGAAGGATAACATATGCTTGTAAATGTAAGCTCATCCTTTGGATGAGTCCTTTGGAGTATTTTTAATGAACCCTAGGAAGGAGTGGTTCAGTCCCATATGCACCTTTCAACGTTTGTTTAACGAGTCCAAGGAAAGAAAACTCGGGGGTTTTTCATGTTTAGAGAGTTTGGAAAACACTTAAAGAGAACTCTCTCAGTTCCTTTTTTGTAAAATAGTCTGATGAGACGGAAAAAGAAATAAACTATTTCTCAACAGATGCGCTTTCTAATACTTTAACGAGAATGAAAAGAACAAGATTTCTCAACAATCTTTTCATGTATAGAGAGTCTGCAAAGAGCTTAAAGGGAACTCAAGGGGGTTCCTTTTTGGTATAACCTTTACGAGTCCGAAAAAGTGATAAAAGTATGCTCGGTTACATTCTCATTGATTTACGAGTATGAGAAAGAACAAAGACTAAGCTTGATAACTTATTCTCATTTGTTTACGAGCATGAGAAAGAACAAATACTAAGCTCAAGATTGTTTTCATTTTTACGCAAGCTTTAAAACAAAACAAAACTATACTTGAGATAGATTTTATTTTTACACAAGCTTAAAAACTAACCAAAACTATGCTTGGACCTGGTTTCATTTTTACACAAGATTGAACCAGAGGAAACTATGCTTGAGGTAGGTGGTTTCATTTTTACACAAGCTTGAACCATAGAAAACTATGCTTGGACTTCCCAATGCATTACACAGAGATGGTTGGTACTTAGCCCCCAGCTTTAAGAAGCTAGCAGTTTAACTTCAGCATGAAGTCCAAAGGCTGAAAGCATCAGTGCAAGAGGGTTCTACACCAGCCATAGGCACAGGAAGAGGAGGAGGGTGCACCATTGCGGGTTTCCAACAAGGGGGGCACACCATCCATAGAAGGAAGATTTGTTGTAGAAGTTTGAGAGGGCACTTGGATATTTAAGCATTTGGGTTTCCTTTGCAGGTGTCCTAGCACCATTCTTGGTCATTGTCGGATGTATTTCAGTGGATTTTTTACTTATATTGAGAGTGGGACGATTTCCCAAGAGGAGGGCACACCATTTCTTGGAGGGTGGCTAGATCCAAAAGTCTAGCAGGTCCTTTGATTATTTGAGCACTTGGGTTTTCATTATCGTGCCCCGATCTATCATTCTAGTGGATTGGTGGAGCTGTTGGAGGTCTCTAGGAGAGAGGCCGAATTATTAGGGTTTCAGGTATCTAGGGGCCGCACCATTCCTTGGAGGAGAATCAAATCCATAGGGCTTGAGAGTGGCTTTGGAGATTTGAGCACCTAGGTTTTTCTTTCCATCACTCGAGCTATTTTTGGCATATTTATTGGAGTGATTGGGCAACTTTGGAGCAGGGATGAATTATTGAGGAGATTCAGGGTTCTAGTAGAGCGTGGCATCTTCCAGCTTGGGGGATTATCATTTCTTATGGTCTATATCTACTTTGTATTGGTCTTCAGTGGGCATACAACCCTTGGAGGCTTGTGGTGTTCTATTGGAGCATTTTGTAGCAGCTTCTATATTCTTATTTGGATCCATCTGTTGAGTTTTCCAGATCGACATCTTCATTGTAGCAGGTTCCTCTATTTATGGATAAAATCATATTTGAGATGTTTGGGTTTGTCTATCATATGGCATATGGTTGAGGTATGTTCCATGATTGTATTTTCTTGTTTATTTCTGCAACACACATATAAATCATCAACTAAAACCCTAAGGCCGAAATTTAAGAGGCCAACCTGCATACATAAGCAACAAACAGTTAATACAATGATTAGCTAGTGTTTCCAAGTTAAAATTTGGCTTGGGAACATTACAATGGTATCAGAGTTTAGATTCCTGCCAGTCGGTGGGGATTAGAAGAGTTACAATGAAGATGGATATTGTTAACATGATTGAGGAGTGTGCGAGGGAATATGAAACCATCAATAATTTCAAGGGGATATTAACATTCCAATGGTTCCTATCCTATAAAAATCCTAGTTGGAGAAAAAAGAAGATTACACTATGGGTCAATGAAAGGGAGGAAATCATAGCAACCTTTGGGAGGAACCCCACGCCCATTAGGAGGGAAAAACAAAGAAACCCCACACCCATTAGGAGAACACAACCTTGATACAGTTGCAAGGTGCCTTGGGAACCATATCATAGGTGTAGGGGTAAGGGTAAGAAGCATATTGTTGAGGTATGAGATGATAGTGATGATGAGGCATGTGAGGATGGATCGATAGATACTTATCTGGAGCAATCCAAGGATGATAGTGACTCTTGCACAGAGCTTGATGATTCTAGCACGCTTGAGGAGGATAGTGACCCTTGTATAGTGGATAGACAGTCAGATGGATAGGATGATAGCACCAGTGCTTCAACAGACATATCACATATTGTTGATGACCTTACATACCAGTAGAGTGGTGACACTAGTGAGGACTCACACGTGTTAGCACCTACAGATGACCAGCTTCCTATGGAGGCCGTGACACCTTTGTCATCCTTTCAGGCACCCACGATAACCACATCACATGAGGATATCAGTAGTGTGTCAAATATGAGGGAGGAGCCTTGTGTGAGGGATGCACACCATGGACATGTAGATCCACAGATCTAGGAGGAGATACAGGGTATACAGACAATGGACCTTACACAGACAGATCATCATGAGGAGATGGAGTCACCACTTTTAGAGACTCCATTAGTTGAGAAGATTGTGGAGATTGACAGTTTGATAGTGAACTTACTTCTAGGATCATCGTTCATTGATGAGGATGCACTCTTTATTGGTCAGGATGACCATAGCATGTGTCTAGACACACATATATGGGATCCAGGTGTAGATGACAGTAGCAGGGTGAGTGCACAGGAGGATACGAATGCTCATACAGGATACAATGTGATTCAGAGGGAGATAACACCTAGTGATGGGGTGCAGGGGCATACAGGAGGACCCAACAACACAGTAGACAGTGGGAAGTTCACCACATTATCCTATGCAGAGAGTGTTTTTGGGGATTCCAGAGTGGACACTAGTAGGACTGACACCAGTAGTGAGGGATATGAGGTGGCACCTCAGCATGACTGTGATCAGGAGTCACACCACTTAGCAACAAAGTTGAGGGTCGGTGAGGATATGATCATGGAAACCACCAAGCGTAGTGATGACATGCATGCATTGATGGAAAGTCACTATTGGAGAGCATCAGTGGCACATGGTAGTTTAGATGAGAGATTTTCCATGGATGATTTTCATACTCTCGGGGAGAGGGTATCTGTGATGAGGACTGACTACTAGTA
>SNQJ01S0259012.1:0-12201 GCA_010110895.2 Picea sitchensis | reverse complement strand
TCTTGGCATAGAAGATTAGCTCACTTCAACTACAAGGTGCTACCATACATATGCAAAGCCGTCACAGGTTTATCGGAACTCAAAGGTGACCATGAAGGCGTATGCTATGGATGTGCACAAGGGAAGAACATTAAGAACCCGTTTCCGAAGAGTGATAACAAGAAAGAAGGAGTCCTAGAACTCATTCATTTAGATATGTGTGGCCCAATGCCATCATCCTCCATTAGTGGGTATGTATACTATGTATCATTCATTGATAATTATTCTCATAAGACCTGGATATATTTGAAGTGTTCAGCAAGTTCAAGGAATTCAAAGAATTGATAAAGAACCTTTTTTTAAGGAAGATTAAGATACTTAGGTCAGATAATGGAGGAGAATATACCTCAAAAGAGTTCGTGAGCTTCTGCAAATATGTTGGGATCAAGATCCCAAACAAAATGGTGTAGTTGAACGGAAGAACATAACCATGCTGGCAGCCGTGAAGATCAAGATCTTCCTATGTGCTTATGGGCAGAAGTAGTAATGGTAGCTATTTATGTGCAGAACCGATTGTCCCATAGTGCACTTGGGCTGAAGACACCTGAAGAGATGTTCACCAGAAAGAAGCCAAAGGTAAGCCATCTCAAAATATTTGGCTATCCGGTGTTTATTCATATACCTAAAGAAAAGAGAAACAAGTTGGACCCTTCAGGAAAGAAGGGAATATTTGTGGTCCTAGATACTATGAGGTCTCCAAGGCCTTAAGAACCTATATACTAGGTCAACATCACATTGAGATCAGTAGGGATGTGACCTTTGATGAAGATGCAGCACTCAAGAAATATAAATTGTGCCAGCTTGAAGAGGTATATGAAGAGGAACCCATAATCCCCAATACTACAATGAGGGAGGTTCCCAGAGCTGCAGAACCAGTGAGGGAAGTCATAACTTCCCCTGATGAGGAACTTCTAGAAGACCATGATATAGTAGAAGTGCAAGAACCTCTTCAAATGACGATCCTCCATAAAAGAAATCCAGCCTAGGCTAGAGAGCTTATTCAAGATGGAGAGAAGTATGATGTTCCTGAAGGAACTACGAGACAGGTGAAAATACCAAAGCCATTCTCCAGTTATATGAATTTGATGTGTGATCTCCTAGAAGAGGAGCCTACCTACTTTGAAGAATCCATTTAGAGAAAAGAATGGGCAGATGCCATGACAGAGGAATGCCAACCCATAATGAAGAATGAATTATGGGAAATAGTTCCCAGACCGAAGAATAAAGATGTGGTATCCTCCAGATGGATCTTCAAAATAAAACATGTTGTTGATGGAAGTATTAAGAAGCATAAAGCAAGACTTGTCGCTCGTGGATTTTCCCAGAAGGAAGGCATTGACTATGAAGAGACATTCGCTCTTGTGGCTAGATACACTTCGATCAAGACCATCATAGCTCTTGCAGCTAATATGAAGTGGAAGCTGCACCAGATGGATGTGAAGACAACTTTCCTAAATGGTCTCATCGAAGAGGAAGTGTATATAGAGAAACCTCAAGGATTTGAGGTTGAACACAGGAAGTCTCATGTCTGCAGATTAAAGAAATCCTTATATGGATTGAAGCAAGCTCCTAGAGCTTGGTATGGTCGTATATATAGTTTCTTGACAAGCTTGGGCTTTACCAAGAACAAAGCTGATTCAAATATCTACTTCAAAATTATGAACGATGAGCTAGTAATACTATTGTTGTATGTGGATGACTTATTCTTAACTGGAGAAGAAAATCTCATCACTGAATGTAAGAAGATACTCGCTTCAGAATTTGAGATGAAATACCTCGACCTAATGCACTATTTCCTAGGTCTTGAGGTATGGAATAGTCCACAGAGGATCTTCCTTAACCAAGGGAAGTACACAGTCAAAATCCTGAAGAGATTCGACATGTTGGAATGCAAGCCCATGAATACACCCATGGAAGCAAAGTTGAAGCTACTGGTCGATACTTCGTTGGACTTGATAGATGCCACACTGTACAGATAGATTATTGGATCATTGATGTACTGACGAACACTAGACCAAACATTTGTTTTGCCGTGAACACCTTGAGTCAGTTTCTGGTAGAACCCAGACATGTTCACCTAGTGGCTGTAAAACATGTGATGAGGTACCTTAAAGTTACATTAGATTATGGTCTCAGCTATGATGGAGATCATGATTTCACATTGAGTGGGTATACTGATGCAGATTGGGCAGGAAGTGTTTATGACAGAAAGAGCACCTCAGGATGTTGTTTCAGTTTGGGATCAGCTATGATCTCGTGGCAGAGTAGGAAGCAATCCAATATCTCTCTTAGCACAATGGAAGCAGAGTACATTACCGCATGTTCTGCTATCTATGAAGCAATATGGCTTTGAAAGTTGTTCACTGGTCTGTTTGACCTAGAAATGGAAGCAATCATGATCCTATGTGACAACCAGAGCTGCATAAAGATGACAAAGAATCTTTTATTCCATGACAGGTCGAAGCACATAGAGATTCACTATCATTACATCCGTGACATGGTGTAGAGAGGAGCCTTGAAGCTCCTATATGTTAGCACGGATGAACATGTTGCTGATGTGTTAACCAAACCTCTATCTCATGTAAAGTTTGAACACTTTCAAGATAATATTGGTATAGTCTGAAAGGACCCTCCCTAAAAGGGGGAGTATGTGTGTTCCTTGCTTCTGACTTCGCTGTTAGACGTAAAGCAAGATGACTCCTTGCTTCTGACCTCGCTGTTAGACATAAAGCAAGATGATGTGTGTGTTCCTTGCTTTTGACCTCGCTGTTAGACATAAAGCAAGATGACTCCTTGATTTTGACCTCCCTGTTAGACGTAAAGCAAGATGACTCCTTTCTTTTGACCTCATTGTTAGATGTAANAAAGAAAGATGACTCCTTTTTTTGGACCTCGCTATTAGACGTAAAGCAAGATGATGTGTGTGTTCCTTGCTTCTAACCTCGCTGTTAGACGTAAATCAAGATGACTCCTTTCTTCTGACCTCGTTGTTAGACATAAAGCAATATAATGTGTGTGTTCCTTGCTTCTGACCTCGCTGTTAGACGTAAAACAAGATGATGTGTGTGTTCCTTGCTTCTGACCTCGCTGTTAGACGTAAAGCAAGATGACTCCTTTCTTTTGACCTTACTGTTAGACGTAAAGCAAGATGACTCCTTGCTTCTGACCTAGTTGTTAGACGTAAAGCAAGATGATGTGTTCCTTTCTTCTGACCCAGTTGTTAGACGTAAAGAAAGATGATGTATACCTTGCTTCTAACCTAGTTGTTAGACATAAAGAAAGATGTGACTTACACTGAGCTACCAGCTTAACAGTTGTGACATAGAGCCAGTTTAGTACTATGATGGGCCAGCCTAGTGCTGTGATGAGGTATCACTTTATATTGATACATATTGATGCAGATGATGATGGCATTCTTTCGAGAATGATGATGTTGTTGATGAAGAAAACTTCTGATAATTTATAGATACGCCATCCAAGATGATATTGATGATGTTTTCCTCCCATTTGATGTTGTTGATGATGTTGTCCTCTTTCTCTCGCATGATGTTGCTGAAGAATACCCTTCTTGTTAAGGGGGAGTGTTGAAATATTGTAACTGCAAAGAGTATTCTTATTATTATTGATATATATTATTCATAGGATCAATCCCCATTGTGGATTTATCATGGCGGTTATTGTAATAGGACCAAACCCCCTTTTGTAGATTGGTCAACAGACAATTATAATAGGCAGAATAAGAAGTCGGCCCCAACAGTTAATGAGAAGACCTAGAGATATAATAAAGGTGGGTTTACCCACCCAGTTGGAGAAGTTAGCCTTGCTAGTGAAGAGACACTTCACACGTGCCAGACTTGTATAAATAAATGAGGCTAGCACCTCATTTGGAAATAACTCACTTTCTCAGTTTGAGAGACAAGTTCTGATATGTTACCGACAAAGGAGAGAGAGAGTGGCACATATCTTGGAGAGGACTTTCTGTTTTAGCATAGAGATCTTTTGGAATTGTATTGGCCACCTATATTAAGGAAGTTTTGTTGGGTTTTCTTCCCCTAGAGGGTTTCCGAGGATAAATGTTGTGTCTCTTGTGATTGTGTATTTCTCAGTGATCTTGGATTATGCTATTTTTATCTAATGAAATGCAAACATCTATAACAATGGCTTAAACATTAACATAAGTATTACCATGTCTAGGTCTTACCATGTATAGGAGTGTGAGGGAGAGAGAGGGAGATAGACAGGGGGGTATAGAGGGAGAGTGAGAGGGAAATAGAAAGGGGGGGTATATTTAGGGGAGAGAGAGAGAGAGAGAGAGAGAGAGAGAGATGAGGGAATGACTTATAAGAGCATGTGCGCGTTCCTAGAGTGTGTGCGTGATCATAAGAACACACACGTGTTCTTTTAAATTCAATTTTTTTTGGCGGAATTGAAAACCTGTATGATGACTTGGTTGGCTCAGATTTAGTTTTGGGATGACAAACCTAGTGGTTCGGTCTGTAAACTGATAAAAACCTCCATTTTTGTGAATACCCCTCTATATCTTTTTCTTTAATGTTATTTTTATATAAGCTAAACAATTCAGTTGTAGACGAAACTATAGACATAGATAGAGTTGACTATGCCTATTTCAAATACATAATGTTTTAAAAAAAATAATATTGTTTACTGCTTTTAATCTATTTTTGTTTTCACATATAACAAAATCCTAGAATACATACCTCTCTTATTTCTGCAATAATTTTTTTTCGGCTTAACCATTTCTCGAATGAGTTATATGTGACACTAGAGGAGACCAATACCTATGATCTAAAAAAAATAAAAAAATTGATCTTGTTAAGACCCTCTTAGCCTTCACGAACAAAAGACATTGTAATTTCAGGCATATGTTGACTTTGATAATTTTAAAAAAATATTAAAAAAATATTAAAAATTTCCAAAAAGTACACGACAAAACAAAAATGGGTTCTCTACAAGTATACAAGTTTTTGGAACAAAATTCTATCGCTAAGGTATTCAACACCTACACAAACAAAAACATATACCTTATACTTTGTTGAAAAAATAAGATAACACTATTAGAAAAAATCAAATTTGACATTGTTATTAACAATTTCTATGAATAAAAGTTGTATATTCAAAAAGCTAAATCAATTTCCTATGTTTCATCTTCTTACACCATATTCAAATTCATTGTAAAATTACCTTGAGTAATCCTTCCAAGTTAACACATTGTTGTTTTTCTAGGTTTGCATTGCCACTAACGCGTCATGAGAGAGCATCATTAGCTTGCACTGACCCATATCATACTCAACACATGCACTAATGAAAACATATGCATTATATTTTTCTTGAAAAATAACATACCATTGTTATAAAAACTCAAATTTCACATAGTTATACACAAATTCTATAAATAAAAATTGTATATTGAGAAAGTTAATTCATTTTCCTACATTTCATATTTTTACACCATATTCAAATTAATTGTAAAAGTACCTTGAATAATCCATCCAAGTTAAAATATTGTTTTTTTCTGTTTTTCTTTGCAACTAATGCATCATGATAGACCATCGTTAGCTTGCACACACCCTAAGTAATTTTGGAAGTTAATAATCACACTATTGGAAAGCAATGATCTCACTTTTGGAAACCAACAATCACACTTTTGAAAACCAATAATCACACTAATAATCACTCTTTTGGAAATCTATAATCACACTTTTGAAACATGATTTAAGTCTAGATTATCACCAAATAGACTAATTTAATGAAATGAGGGTTGAGTATTCTTATTTATTTTAGAGTTTATTCCTTATCTTAACAAATTTAAATCCACGATTTTATCTTCATGTGATTTACAAAGTTGTTACTTTCATTTTGTTGGATAATTGCACAAAGTCCTCTAAAAATATCATTTATGCATTCTTCAAGTTACTAACATGATTATGTTAAAAAAAATTCAATACTTCCCAAAATTCATCTCATGATTAATTCTAGAGAAATAAATGAAAAATTACAATGTGAAAATAAAATGACAAAAATGACGTGGAAAAATTAACAATGCCACAAAACTAACTCAACACCTTATTTTCTATGAAGAGGAAAGGTAAGGACAACAAACTGATATGCAAAAATTGCACTAAATGAAACATCATAAAATACACCAAGATTATACACCATAGCATGTCCAATAGACAAATTTAAATTCATATCACATATTTTATGCTCAGCTTCAAACATCATACAATACACCAAGATTATGCATCATAGCATGTCCCATATACAAATTTAAATTCATATGACATATTTTATCTGTCCTTGGTGAGATTTCTAGTACATGGTAAACAAATAAATTGTTGGAACAATAGACTGCAAATATTTTCGACACTGCAAATACGACAAAGGAATGATCAAGATTATGCACCATAGCATGTCCAATATACAAATTTAGATTCATGTGACATATTTTATGTGTTATTGCAACAATTAGAGTGCAAATAATTTCAACACTGCAAATATGGAAAAGGAATGACCAAAGATTGAGAACAAATTTTAAAAGAATAATCTCTTACAAATTAAAGCTTATTTCACAAGTCAAGGTATAAACTTTAAAACACATGAATTAATCCATGGGAATCTTTAACTAATTAAATTTTCTAGAGTTTGAACAATTCATTTCTTTGTTTAAAACTCATGAATTAGTCTATGAGATCATGAGTAAAGACATGGAATTTAAAACTCATGAATTAGTCTATGGGGAGCTTTAACTAATTTTATAGACTTTTGTAACGAACCTCCTCATTACGCCGACAAACCTCTTACAACCAGTGCAATTTTTTTTTTCTGTTTTTAAAAGTGTGTGCACGCGTGTACAAGGGAAACAAACACATTCGACTCTGTGTCGCCACTCGACGACGAACAAGACGCAAACCCGATGAACACAACAATATGACATGAGACGCACAACAAGTAACTGCATGCATTTAATGACAATCAATCGTTAATAATTAAGACTGACTACCTGCCCGTCCTACCCTACAATGGTTAGGACCTCCAAGACACATAAGAAATGCTCAAGCCCAGTTTCCCATCAATTTTAACCATTTAAGTCTTAGGGATGGTGACTGTTCTGAGGAACATGGAGGTGTCTACATCCCGCCCCACACAAGCAGACCACACAATGAAATTAATACAACCAAGCACAACAATAATTAAATGAGCAACTACATCCTCTACGGAAGGCGCAAGACAAAGGACTCAGACAACAACCAACCAATATTAAGACAAGGCATTGTCTATGACTCAACTGTGATTTATTATAGACCAATTACTCCATTTAAATTTCATTAACCGACAAGTACCTTTAGCATAAGGTAAATCCAATTAATCTCAATCCCCCATTTATTAAGTCATAAAATCTTATTGTACTTAGTTCAAGGACATTACAATTGTATGCTATCACTAACAATAGAAATGATAATAGCATTGCCATGAAATGATGCCCATAATACCTTTTATATCACAATGACTTGCAATAATCACAATCATCTTGCATTTTATGTGTTAACCACAATAAATAAACTGCGATATCATTACCATAATGATGAACACATTAACATTTGCTTTACCATGAATATTAGCATTACATAAAACATTACACCACATTACCTTAACATCACATTACAATACATTACCTTACATTAACATTCCAATGCATTGCAATACATTCCAGTACATTACATTAGCATTTCACTAACAATACATTACATTGTGATTCATTACATTCCATCATACTACATTTCATTAACATAACATTGCAGATAGAATAACAATGACATTACTTTTTATATGTTATCTAACACTAACTTTACACTCTATATTATATTGGAAAACATTACTCTTATAATTTCAGAAACAATAATTACAATGACGTTAGCCTTCCAATAACAATATAATTTACAGTTATAATGCATTTACTCCTTACTATACCAATTTATGTTATTCATCACAATAAAATTTTAGTAACATTTTCACTAAAATAACAATATCCTTACTTACCCTTTGGGGCTACAATAACATTGCATTATACTAACAATGACATTACCCTTTTTATATCACTAACATTACATTCAAATTATAATGCAAGGGCAATCTATTACAGTGGCCTAATATTTACATATTACCTTAATAATATATTAGAGTAGCACTATCTTTACAAATATTATAATGCTTATGTTATCCATAATAGTCACAATATGCTTTATTTATATTTACAATGATAATACAATAAAATAGCAAAGAGTACATTATATAATTAATTTAGAACAATAGAAACTAGCGACCCAACCGCTATGCCAGAAAAAGGGCATGAAATTAGAAAAGAGACAGCTGGGAGTGCATGCCAGGTATAGATCATCAATTGGCAACTATGAATGGCAACTGCCAGAACCAGGAGTCAACTTAGGAATTTTTTTGACCGCGTCCTAAAAATCCTTTCACAGTCGTATGTCACGCCCTGGCCGAGGTAAAGGGATAAGAATCTTAATCAGATTTTTGCAAGGCAAAGGGTTCGACTTGACACAGCTGGCAGAGATATGTATTCACCAGAAATGCATAGATTGGAGTGCTTAAAAACGCGTGGGTATCTTTCCCCCAAATCGCATAGAATTATAACACCAGCACGCAAAGATTTAGTGGCCAAAAATTATGGGGGTAACCTCCGCCAAATCGCAGAGGATTTAAAACACCATATGCAGAGATTACAAACAAAAATGCAGAGTATTTATAACAGTAAAAACGCAGTGATATCCAAACAAAAACGCAGATAATTTCTAACAGCAAAATCGTAGATATATACAACAAAAACATAGCGAATTACCAACACAAAAGGCAGAGGTTAAGGTTGAGAACCGGGGGTATCCTCCAGCAATTTATAACACAAAAAACAAAGAAATATACACCTAACAACTCAGCGAATTACACACCAAAAATTGCAGTGAATTGCATTGAAAACCGTGGGTATCCTACAACGATTTACCACATGAAAAATTGCAGAGAAATGCATTGAAAACCGTGGGTATCCTACGACAATTTACCACACGAAAATTGCAGAGAAATACAAACATAAAGGTGTAGAGATGGGCATTGAAACACAGTCAACGAATCTAGGCAGATTTAAAATTTTGTTGGTACCATCGTTTATCAATCATTATGATTTATTTTTTTTAATCGTTGGTGGTACATCTATGGATTTCGGTCCCCAAATAAAAATCTATCAATAGAGCCGATCTGATAAGGTCAACAGTGCTGATATGATTCCCTCCAACAGTGGCCTCTACGATTTTGGATAATGTTGTCTAACTATGTAGTCCATAAATATAAATGATGCAAATGTAGCTAACATGTAAAAATATTAACTGGAGCGCTATCATAATGACATATATTAAAGCCTAGAATGAAAGGTTGGTAGTCTGAAAAGTGAGAAAACCAAGGCTAAGTTCGTTGGGTATTTTCATCAATGAAAGACATTAACATGCAGAGGATAAGGTTCGGTTGCGGAAGGGATAACCATACGTAAAGGCAAATCAGCGCTAGAATGCGCAATGACCATCAACCAACTGAAGAAAATCAACAGAAGTAGCCATTTAATGCTATGGATGTAATAGATAAAGCATAAATTAATTTTTGTTTCATCCGTAACCGAATTACAAAAGTTGGGTTAACGTTTTTTATTTTTACAACAATACAATTATAATCGCCGAAGTAAATAAAAATGCGTTATACTCTACCCAATTAAAAGAGCATACCATTGCCTTGTTGCCCACCTTGAATGATGTCCCTCCCTCCGTGCCGCTCCTGCTCGCCGACCGTCGAGACTACAACGGTACCTCCCAGCCAATTGCTAGGGGTATTTTGCTTCCCCCTTAGCCCCCCGAGCCGCAAAGAGGCCACACACTATCCAGATGGTATGTCTAGCTCCCAGCTCGCCTCGCAAGGCCGAGATACCACTCCTATCTGAGCTGGGAAAGCCCAACTCTCCACAAGTAATCAGTCAAGTCACTATTCTGACAACATAATGTTACACTAACAGTCGATCCCCTTCTTCCTTCTCTTCCCTTTCTTTTATAGAGTTTATGAACTTCCATCTTTCCCTAAATCTCATTTACTTTAAATTTTAATAAAATATTCTAAAAATTCTACATCGTACAAGTGTCATTCATCCCCCACTTTCCTCCAAAATTTATTTTCTTTAATTTACTAATTGTCTCATTTCCCTCACCCACCTAGAGTTGATCCTAAATTTACTCCTAGGTGTTCCTAGATTCCCTTACAGGTTTAAATACTTTCCCTCAAAATGATGTTGCTACTTTAGTTCAATTTAGAAAGTTCTTTATTGCCGATTCTTTACTAAGTTGACCTCGCTTTTTACCATAAGTTCCCTTCTTTCCCTTATTATGTTTCCTTCATTCCTTAGTTTCCTAATTTTTATTATTCCCTTCTTTCCCCTTTTGATTAGAGCCAAAAATGGCAGTTGCGCAAATTAACCTCTTTTCCTTTTTATTAAGAATTTAATATCTTTTACACTTTCACAAGTTAAACAATTAAATTCTTCTTTACAATTTTATAGCCACTGATTTGAATTAAATTCTCACTCTCTTCATTTTACCCCAAAATTTTTATGAAGACTAAAACTATTACTTAAGTGGTTTTCAGTTTAATTTTTAATTTTTTTTTTTTTTTATAGGGTATTTTTCTTAAGGTTAGACAAAATTTTACCCCTAGAGAAGTTTTAGACTTGGGACTTAGATTTTGAACTGAGCGACATTTAATTAGGGAAGTTGTTTAAGAATTTCTTAAGGTATTAAATGTCTTAGGGCCATCTAGGTTTGTTCCTTCATCATCATCAATGTGACGTGCCCCTCAGGACACACTACGTGCTCCAAGGGTGCCACTCGCCTCGTTTGTTTCTTTTGCGCGATGTGCCCTTCAGGATGCACCATGTGCTCCAAGGGTGCCACTCGCCTCTTGTGTTTCTTTTGCGCGAAGTGCCCTTCAGGATGCACCACGTGCTCCAAGGGTTCCACTCGCCTCTTGACTGATTGGTAGACATCAATAACCCCTGGAATCAACACTCCCAAGGTGAACTTGTGGGAGACTAAGGGCTTCTAAGGAATAAGTCCCCCGCCTTATTGCGCGCCCCTTATAATCATCGCGTGCGACTGTCGCAGTCTTCCCTCATGACATCGTGGGTCCTCTCAAACTAGGTAATCGTTAACCTACAGTTTGAGCCACGGTGGGAGTGCTAGTAGGCTGTGGCAGGGTTGTTGTCCACACCTCTCCCTCAACCTCTCTGGTAGTCGTGTGCGGCCCCTTTACTCCATATGTGAGTCTGGTCGGCAAGCTATCGTTAGCCTGCATCATCAACAATCATGTCAGACATGTCCACATCATATCATATAATCAAAGGTACAAAAATCACAGTAAAACAATCAAACCCCAATAGCACACTCCCTAACTCAATCCGGAGTCCAAGGGGTTTCGTCGATGCCTCTGCATCCTCAAGGTCCAAAACCCTACACACTCAGTAAAACCAAGTCAATAACACCTATCTATGTCAAAGCAGTAAAACATCATGTCATCTACCATAATGCATCATAATCAAGGACAAATGTTTTAAATCATAATAGTCCAGATCACTTGCGAGCAAGTGTCCTCAAAGAAAAAAAATTCTCAGTGCCCCAGAGCGGAATGTTACAACTTTGAACAATTCACTTCAACAAAGAAGTGTGCGACCAAGTTATTAACATGCATAGGACAAGAACATAGAACAACACAACACTAGTGAAAATGAAAATGAAATTGATGGGTGGTTACATTCAAGCCACTTGGTGCAGTGCCCAACTGAAACTAACACTAGATAAATAAACCTTAATTAAACACCCTACAACGTGGAAGATAGTCATCTAAAATTACCATTTTTATTTCTCTCTTAAATTAAAAAATATTCAAATTAATAATCATCAAAGTTACCCCTATTAGTTGAGGTCCACTTAAAAAACAATTTTGCAACCAAAATTTCGGGCAACATGCATTTTTCAAATGTATAATTAATGTAATTATGCAAAAAGATTCTCTATATTGCACAAAATTTATCCATGCACA
>SNQJ01S0259011.1:0-12433 GCA_010110895.2 Picea sitchensis | reverse complement strand
AAAAACCGTCGCAAATTTGTTCATATGTACTAGTGATGCATGTGAATATTTCATGCATCTTTATTAATTAAAAATTTATCAGAATTCAAAATTAGTTCAGAAGTGATTTTGAAGTAGTGTGCCCAACCTATGGGTGGTTGGGTATGTTACATATTGGTATCAGAGCCTTAGGTTGAAACACTGAACTGGTATGGGATAGAACTGTGGATAGGGTATTATGGTTAAAAATGGATATGTCCTTGCGATATTAAATCTAGGGAGAGATAGCGTTGCAGAGATCGCACAGAGGCCAAAGCGTCGTGCATAAAGTGATCCTTTGTAAAGGATCATAGAATCATGGCCATCCCTTTAGGAAGACTAGGTGAAATCTCAGTTGTTGCTCAGGGTATTCCGACGTTGACCCTCTGGATATAATAATTTTGAGCCTCCATAAATCCTGAAGGCCAAAGTCGCGAAGTCCTACCGGTCGTCCGATCTGATAGGAATTCAAGAGTAATGCGAGTCATAGATATGGAGTGGAAGGATAGAGAATTTTTGGGGCTTCAGAACTTCTCCACTTTAGTGATTACTGGAGAATGGGAAAATCCTTGAATTTTCAAAGCCCCAAAGTACCAAAACAGTGAAGTGTCGAAGCCACGAAGTGCAAAGCCACAGTTCGCGAAATTACATAGGTCGTCAGATCTAGAGTGGAGAAATGTGGACTTTCTGTTTGATTGATGATGTGTCGTAGGCCATGTGGTAGGGTTGTCATGTGGGGACATGTGTCACCCAGATTCAATACCTTTTGGGCCCTAAACTATTCATTTTTGAGTGACATGTTGCACACATGCCATGGGTCCACATCACCATAGGTGACATCATCATTCCATGTCATATCTAGGAGTATGGCCTCCGAGGGTGTCCAACGTCTCTACCAACAAAATTGTCGAAGAACGAAGTCGCGAATTCACATAGATCGTCGATCTAAGATCCCTTTGGGACCTTTCTCAACCGTTAGATCAAGTAGCAGAAGGATGGCATAAGAACTTCAATAGATATCACTCAGGGGAAGTGGAAAGACTCAAGAGTTGATATGTCTCGGGTTCCTGGAGTAACAAATTCACACGAGCCATTGATATAAGACCCTTTGAGATTCCTATTGACCATCCAATTAAACAGTGGAAGGACAGGGTAAGTGCTTCGACGGGTAAAACTCTGGGGGAGTTGAATGACTTAAGAATTGTAATGTACCGAAGTCACATAGCATTGAAGTCCAAAAATAATTAAGAATTGTCCATCCCAGTGCCTAATTAATTCACAATAATTGATCTCGTTGAATCCTCCAGATGGGGCGGGACCATCCAGTCAACAAGAGATCAAATATCGACCGTCTGATCTGCCAGTGGAGATAATAGAAGGGTTTCGATGAAGTTTACTCCGGGAGAAGTTGGAAGATTGAAAAGGGAGAATAGTTGAAGGCCGAAGTTTGAAGGAATTGGTCCCAACACCAGTCTCATGATAAGGTAAAGGGGTCAATTAGAGGCGCCAAGGGCCTAGAAGTAACCAAGCCCTCAAACATTGTGTTCAGACAAGCTCCTTTGTAGAAGAATATAAAGGAAGGCGCTAAAGAGTGATTAAGTTGTGGTTTCAATCTAGGGTCACATGGAAAGTGGTTTGAAAGAAATGCATGTGAAGAATTCAAATTCTGTACCAATTAAAGGAGTGGTGGAATATTTCGACAAGATCCTATTGCAATACAAAAGAAAAGGGGTTGAAAGTGATTTTTCGGGAAGCCATAACTTTCAGCTCAAATATCGAATTGGGGAAAGATTACAATCATTGGAAAAATGATTCAGAGGAGAATAAAATGGAATTTTTATAATATGGATAATGATAATATATTTATTCATGAATTGAGAATAAAAATGACCTATAACATTGTTTGGCAATTTTTTTATAATATGGATAATTCTAACAAAATGGTTGCTTGCACATTTTACAAAATTAGGGGGTGTAAACATATGAGTTAATTATAAGAATTTATATTCAAGAAATGGAATAAGGAGAGGGAGATTACAACCATGATAAAGAGCCCAAAGGTCAAAATATCAGTGTTGGTAATGTAGAGACATAATCCAATGGACACAAGGGCAGAGGAGAGCAAGAAACATTGATAAAGACTGTGAGAAGCCTGGGAATAGAAGTGTAGAGTTACAAAACAAACAATGAGAGACTGATAAGAGAACACAATTAGATAAATTATCAAGTGATGCAAATCTTAAATCAATTGCAGAGGCAAACAAAGAATGGATAAAACTCAATAAAGGAGGAAGAGGGCAAATGTCATGAAAGAAGGGATGACCGCATAAGAGATGGTTATTCAAGAAGTGCTAGTAGAACTCATAGACATCACTCACCTCCCTACAAAGAAAGGTAATTTTATGCATCTGAAGATTCCATAAGTAGTCCAAAGGTGTCTCCTGTTAGGCACCAAATAAGAAGACATGAATTGGACAATTTGCAAGGAGAGCCAAGGAAGCTTAAGCCACCATCCTTTGATGGTGAAACATAAAGGGAAGATGATGTTAAAGCATGGTTTCTTGGACTCAGGAGGTATTTTCAATTTCATAACTACTCATCAAACCTAGAAGCCAAAATTCCACATACAATTTACATGGGAAAGCTGCTATGTGGTGGGATCAACTGAAGCAAGTTGAGCACATTAATGAGAGTAGGATCACTTGGAATAAGTTCAAGAAATATTTTCAGAAGGAGTACCTTTCAAAGAACTTCTATGAAAATAAAATGCATGCTTTCTTTGAACTCAGGCTGGGGAGCATGACAATGGCAGAGTATGGAAATAATTTCTCGGGGCTGCTAAAGTATGTGGGGTTTATAAAAGATGTGAAGGTGAAAATACAAAGGTTTTTGAGTGGACTACCATCCTTTGAAAAAAATAAAGAAGATTCAATATGATGAATCTAGTACCTTGATTGAGACCATTAAGAAGGATAAGTACCTGTATGAACAAGAAAAGGGTTGCAGAAATCTTGGAAGGATAAGAAGAAGGATAAGTCTGACCAGAGAAAGAAAATATTCAAACCTCCTTTCAATAGAAATATCCCAAATAAAAATCAGCCCGACCAGTATGCTAAGGATGAATCCAAGAGAGAAGACTCCTTGGGAAAAAAGGGAAGACCACAAATCCAATGTTGGGGATGCAAAGAAGATCACTTGTACAAGGATTGTCCTCACAGAAAATACAAAGTGAAGACCATGCACAACATCCAAGATGCTACAACAATAGAAGACATGGGGAGAATATATGCAGCCTTAGATGATCGAAAAACATAGTACCAATCCAATATGATCGAGGTCTAAGGTAAGATCCGTAATCATCTTGTTTCTATTTTAATCGATTTAGGAGAAAGTCATTATTAGATTGATCCTAAAATAGTGGATAGATTACATTTGGAGAAAAGAAATCTTGAAAAATCAAGTTTGGTTCAGCGAGCCATTGGAACCAAAAGGAGAATCCATGATATGGTCAAAGGTTGTTCCATAAGTATTAATGGTGTGAATACTAATGTTGACTTAAATATTATACCATTGGGGTCTTATGATATTCTAATTGGAATGGATTGGTTGGAAAAACATCATGTTGTCCTATATTTTCATAACAAGACATTTACATGTCTTGATGAAGAAGGAAACCATAGCATTGTGAAAGGAGTTCCAAGACCCATCTCTATAAGGGATATTTCAGCCTTACAACTGAAGATATGTTTCAGAAAAGGATGTCAATTGTATGCAACCCATGTGGAGGAGACATAAAAGATAAAGGGGCCAAGCCTTGAATAATTTTTGGTACTACAAGAATTTGAAGATGTATTCCAAGAAATACTAGGGTCACCACCAAAGAGGGAGATATGTTTCTCTATTGATTTAGTACCAGGAGTTTCCCCAGTATCAAAAAAACCTTATAGAATGAGTACAACACTAGAATTAAAAGAATTACAAATGCAGTTGGAAGAATTGTTGAAGAAAGGGTACACACGTCCAAGTGTTTGACCTTGGGGAGCACCAATACTTTTTGTCAAAAATAACGATGGAACTTTGAGGCTGTGTATTGAATTTCGACAGCTGAATAAATCCATTGTGAAGAAAAAGTAACCTCTACCCAAAATTGATGACCTCTTTGATCAGCTAAAAGGGGAAAACATATTTTCAAAGATAGACTTGAGATCAGGGTAGCATCATGTAAGAATCAAGGAAGAAGACATCAATAAGATAACCTTTAGAACTGAGTATGGGCATTATGAATTTGTAGTGGTGCCATTTGGACTGTCCAATGCACCAACTTTCTCTATGTGCTTAATGAATGGCATATTCCAAAATTATTTGGATAAGTTTGTCATAGTATTCCTGGAAGACATACTTGTCTATTATAAGTCAGAGGAAGAGAATGAACATCACCTAAGATTGGTATTGCAAGTGTTGAGGGAACATCAGTTGTATGAAAAGATTAGTAAGTGTTCTTTTTACCAAGAAAAAATCCATTACTTGGGACACATTATTTTAGAACAAGGTATAGTAGTGGATCCAAAGAAGATTGAAGCCATTAGAGGATGGCCAACACCCATGAATGTTTTAGAAGTTAGATCCTTTATGGGATTAGTTGGTTACTATCGAAGATTTATAACAGGGTTCTCTAAGATTTGTCATCCCATCACTTCTTTTCAAAAGAAGGGAATTAAATTTGAATGGAAAGAAGAGTGTGAAGATAACTTTAATTTGTTGAAAGAATTACTTACTAGTGCACCTGTTTTAAATATTGCTGACCCAAATGAAAGTTTTGTGGTATGTAGAGTTGCATGCAAGGAAGGACTTAGTAGAGTCCTTAATCAAAATGGACATGTCATTGGTTATGATTCAAAAAATATAAAGAACATGAGAGGAACCATGCCACACATGACTTGGAAGTTGTTGCCATTGTTCATGCATTGAATATGTGGAGGCATTATCTCACGGGGAAGAGATTTGAATTAAGAACAAACCATAGTGGTCTGAAATATCTTTTTGAACAACCAACTTTGAATGCCAGACAAACGAGATGGATGGAATTTTTAAGTGAATACAATTTTGACATCAAGCATATCAAAGGAAAAAAAAGAAGAAGTTGTCAATGCACTTAGTAGAAGATTACATCTCATGCATATTACAACTTTTAGTATGCATCAATCAAATTTAAAGAGAAAAATTTTAGATGTTGTTGTCAAAGATCAACATTACCTATGGGTAAAAGAAAGCTTACAACAAGAAAATGTACAACAAAAAATTAAAGAATATGAGATGAAGGAAGATGGATTACTTATGCATAAAAATAGAATTTATGTTCCTAGTTCCGGAGAACTTAGAATATGGTATTAAAAGAAATGCATAATGTTCCATATGTTGGACATCTCGGTTACCAGAAAATAATTGCAACAGTAATAATCCAATTCTTTTGGCCATGAATGAAAAACAATGTTGCTGATTACATTTTGAGATGTATGGAATGTCAAAGAGTGAAGGCTAAGCGTAGGCACCCAATGGGTTTTATACAACCACTACCAATTCCAGAGAAGAAATGGGAAGTGGTAACCATTGATTTTATAACTAAATTGCCTAGGACAACAATACAACATGATTCAATCATGGTAGTAGTTGATAAATTGACAAAGGCTACTCATTTTGTTCCTGTAAAAATGTCTCATACAACAACTAATATTGAAGAAATTTACATGAGGGAGATTTCTAGGTTGCATGGGATACCTAAGGCAATTGTTTCAGATAGAGATACAAAGTTTACTTCAAATTTCTAGTGGGGATTGTTTAAATGATTTGGTACAAATCTGAAATTTAGCACAACCTACCATCCATAGTCAGATGGGAAGAAAAAGAGAGTCAACCAAGTAATTGAGGACATGTTGAGAATGTATGTGATGGATAGGCCATCTAAGTGGGAATATTACTTGCACTTGGTTGAGTTTTCCTATAATAACGGGTATCAAGAGTCATTGAAAATGATCCCATTTGAATCTTTGTATGGTAGGAAACGAATACTCTAGTGAGTTGGGACAACTCAGTAGATATAGTGGTACTTGGGCCAGAATTGCTTAAGGATATGGAAGACTAGATGGTTAGAATTAAGCATAATTTAAAGGCAGCTCAAGATAGACAATTTTTTTATGTAGATTAGAATAGGATAGATAGATAATTTAAAGTGTGGGAGCATGTTCTTTTAAAAGTGAAGCCCAAGAAGAGCTCTTTGAAGTTGGGTAGTTGTACAAATCTAGCAGCCAGATTCTGTGGTCCATTTGAGATATTGGATAGAATATGGCCAGTTGCATACATGTTTGCATTGCCTGCTTCCATGAATGTGCATAATGTATTTCATGTCTCTTTGCTAAAAATGTATGTACATGATCCTAACCATGTTATTGATTGGCATTTGATTCAGGTAGAGACGGTGGGAGAATTCCAGGTCCAACCAATGCGAATATTGGACATAAAAGTCAAAATGCTCTGGAATCGAGTTATAGAGTTGGTAAAAGTCCAGTGGACCTGTTATGGTCCTGAAGATGCTACTTGGGAGCATGAAGATGACATGCGGGTAGAGTACCCACAACTTTTTGAATAATTTTTGAAATTTTAATTTATGTTTTGTATATGCACTGAGGACAGTGCCAAAATAAGGGGGAGGGGAATGTAATACCCCGATTTTGAGCCCCGTATTAAATAATATATTTTTTTAATATATGAAAGGCCAGGGTGCCCAAACAATTAAAAGAGTATAATGTGTCTAGGAAATGTACCATTTTGATCATTAATAATAATAAATAAATCCATTGGCATAGGGGAAGACCCAGGGTTCACTCCAAGAGTGCACCAACAAGCCCTAGATACTGGCCTTTTTGGAAGCACCTGCAAATCAGATGCAGTCTCACCCGAAGCAGCTAAGATGGGGGGGGGGTTGCAGGACATGAATGTATACAACCAGGGGAATATCAAGTGGTTCTATCACAACAACAATGAAGCATTCATATATCACTTATTAACTAGGTCTATCCTGCACAGCTATAGATCTGATCTAACATAAGACTGCAAATAACAATATAACAATGACATAGGCCCAAGCATCAATCACACATTCGATACTAAATATACATGGTTCACCCTCTCTCTAGGGCTACGTCCACAAAATTGTGCTTATGATTTATTAAGGTAAAGAATACAGTTCTTATATGTGCTCTCAGCCAACAAATCTTCTTTCTTCTCTCTCTTTCTCTCCCCTTCCTGCACACCCAGCTGAAGGACTTGAATTTCACACACAGCTGAAGATATCACAATACAATCCTCCCTCTCCACAATAGAGCTATAACAACAATATCAAGCCAATACTTAATGACCCATAATACAACAACAACAATGAATAACCCCCACCTAGGTACTCTTGACCTTTATTTATACATTACAATCCTTCACCAACAACCTTAGGTCGAAACCTAGGTGCCAAAACCCTAGATACCAAAACCCTAGGTGTCTAAAACCCTAGGTCAACTTGACCCGCTTTTTCTGGGCTTCACCAGCTTGTCTTTCCTTCTTCATTGAGCGGTGCTCCAAAGCATCCAATGATGGATTTTCTTCACTTGCGGAGTTGTCCACGATCCTTCTTCCTTGATGATCTGTTATCCCTTATCTCCTCGTCCAATGGCTTGATTTTCTACACTTTGCTCCATCTTTCCTGCTCTTTTGCTCGCCTCGACTTAATGACAATTACTGTGTCTCCCGCGAAGTTCACTTGTCCTCTTTCCTTCCTTGTTCTTCACTTCCTTCAATAACCAAGGGCCAACAGGCCCCCAACACTCACCTATGAATCATCCCGAGGCACTTCAGATCTGATCCTCTTGTTTTACTTCGACTTTGGACTGCACAGTGCAACCCTTGCTTTCTTCTTTATGCCTCCTTTCCATGCTTGTGTAGATTGTCTTTTCTGTGTCTAGTACCCAGTTTCAACTGCACATGGTACCTAGACCCTTTTCCTCTTACTTTTACTGAGAGTGGTGAGGAAATTGGTTGTCATAGTACAACTTTAGCCGACACCCATTCACCAATCCTTCCTTCCAGTTTCCCTCCAATGTCTTCAGTTGCACAACTCCTCCTTCTGTAACATAGGAAATATCATATGGTCCAAGCCAATGTGTTCTGAACTTCCCAGGGTGTTTTATGAACTTACTGTCATACATCAGTACTAAATCACCTTACTTGAATGTCTTCTTCCTGATGTGCTATCATGATAGGCATTTTCTCATTCCTTCTGAACTTGTTGGTGGAATATCACAATGAATCTCTCTTCTTCCAGTTAGACCAATTGTGCAAGCCTCTCACGAACAACACCGGTATCATCCATGTCTATAAATGCAACAATTATTAGACTTGGTACTAAGTATTCCATCGGGACAACAACTTCAAGACCATAAACCAATTTGATGGGGGTCTGCATTGTTAATTTCTTGCAAGTGGTTCTATAAGCCCAGAGTATCGATGGTCTCTTAAATCCCAGTCATCCCTATTCACACTGCAAATATTTGTCAATGATGTCTCCAAGATCTTGTTGAATGCTTCAATCATTTCGTTTTCTTGTGGATGGTAATGTGTACTCTTCTAATGGTGGACTGCAAATTCTTCAATCAAGGCTTCAACTATCTTATTGATGAAGTGTGTGCCTTGATCACTCATAAGGATCTCAGGGAATCCAAACTTGGTTATTATGTCATCAAATATAAAACGTGCAGCTATAGTTGCACTACAGTCCTTGACTTCTCTGACTTCGACCCATCGGGTTCAGTATTCTGTTGCAGTAATAATGTACCTTGCTCCTGTGCGCTTTCATGGTGGGTTTATAGGTCCCAAAAAGTCAATAGGCCACTTTTCAAATGCTTGTAGGGTCATCTGTGGTGCTAATGGCATATCATCTCTCCGGGATGGTTTTCCAATTCTCTGGCATACATCACATGCTCTGACATATTCTCTAGAATCTATGTGTAACGTAGGCCACCAAAGGCCATCTTGCAGAACCTTCTGCGCAATTGCTTTCCCTACATAATGTCCTCTTGTGATGCCTTCATGAGCTTCTGTGAGGATCAATGGTCTCTCTATTTTCATAAAACACCTCCTTAATATTTCATCTGGTCCCATTTTGTACAACTGTCCAACTATAAGTGAAAAATCTGTAGTACGCACCACTAGCTGTTTATTTTGAGGAATTGTATACTCACTTGGAGCCATTCCTGTTGACAGGAACTGGACTATGTCTACAAAGTGGTCATTAATCATTTCTCCCCAGATGAACTGGACTATGTCTAAGCAAAGTGGCTATTAATCTTCAATGGCGAAAGCAACCTGCATCCGTAATGTATCCTTAAACCTGTAGGTTCTTCTCCATGTTCCACCCTTGATATGGTCTGCCCTTGTTCATTCTTCATGGATTAACTATGATCTCAAAATCATATTCTTGAAAACAAATAAGCCATATTCATATTCTCCCCCAAACACTGGCTTATTGACTGTAAGTACTTTAGCTGAGTGCACTGCAAACATTTTAAAGTGTCCTCCCAATAAGTAGTGGTGGAATTTTTGCAAGGTATAAACCATGGCTAGTCCCTCTCTCTATATAGTGGTGTAATTAAATTCTAATTATGGATAGCTTCCTCCTGGAAAATTCTAATGGATGATCAATGTCCCCTTCTCCAGTTTGTGCTAGTAATTCTCCTAATGCAAGAGAAGATGCATCAACATGCACATGGAATTATTTACTCCAATCAGGAAAACTAGAGTGGGTGCCGAACCATCTCTCAAGCTTTAGTGTGTCGGTCATATGACATCTATCATTCACTCATATTGGAATTATTTCTTTAAAATATTCTCCATGTGTGTTGTAATTTGGGCATATCCCTTGATAAATTGCATTATCCAAGATGGCTCCAGTTGGTGTCAGTATGGCCCAGTGCAGTGCACAATTGTTTAACTGAAGTACCAGGTGAAAAATCAACTATAATTGCAAATTTAGCTGGATCAACCAACAATCCCTTCTTGCATACAATATGACCTAATAGTAATCCAAATGGTGAGAATAAGATGCGTTTATTTAGATTCAAAGAAATTTGACACTATCTGCATTTATCCAACATTATCCTTAGACATTCAATATGATTTTTCAACAAACTAAAACAATCCAGTCATCAAAGTATGCTTCTAAAAATTTATGAAAAAACTCTTTGAACGCTTTGAACACCACCCTGGAAAAGATGGTTGGGGAATTCTTCAATCCAAATGGCATTAATGTATATTGGTAGCATCCCCACTCTATGGAAAACATAGTCTTATGATGGTCCTCTTTGGCAATTTGGATCTAATGGTATCCCGAAAAACCATCTGTAAAAGAATATACTTCCTGGCCTACCACATTATCCAATACTTCGTCTGTGAATGGTGTAGGGAAAGGGTCATGCAGACAAACATTGTTCAACTTTCCGAGGTCCACAAAAATATTGTTTTCTTCTGTCTTCTTGTCTTGTACCACCATATGGCTGATCCACTCTGACTCTTCGATAGGTTCAATAATCCATGCTTCTAGCATTTTGTCGAGCTCGATCTTCACTTTTTCCTTGTATTTCGGGTTCAGTCTGTAAGGTCTTTGCTTGACTGGCTTCACATATGGTTTCAAAGGTATTCTCATCTCACCCATAGGCCCTTTGATTCCCTTCATATCAGTGAACTTGGTTGGGAACAAGTAATGATATTCGTGCAATAGTTCTATAATCTTGTCAATGGTAGCAACATCCCAATAATCTCCAACATTGAAAAAGCTTCGGTGTCTCCTCTATCCCAATATTGAATTTCTTCATTTTGATTGGCTGTCCTATGAATGGCAACTCAACTCCTATTCCTTCCACATTTTTTTTGCCTTCTGTCTCAATGATGTTTTCCTTCCTCGGATCATCATCTTCATCGACATTAATGTTGTAACATCCTTGCAATTTCTAGAGTGGCGTGGTCCATTGATCCTCTTCTTGCTCCAAAGGGAGGTCATATGCCTCCTTAAATACTTTTTGTCTCACAATATGTAATGCTTGGTCTACTAAAGAAAATTCACTTTCAAACAAAAAGGTGGCTACAAAATTATGGATCATACCTTCCCAATCTGAAGTGACGAGGTGCATCTCCGCTTGAAGGTACCAATTGATAGGGATCATGTCCAGTGTGTTAATGAATCTGTGCACCCATTGTTCTTGAGGAATGTCACTCCAAGCTTCTTCGCAGCTTCGCACATGGTTCTTTGGGAAACTTCGACCTGTGTATCTTAGTTCGCAGCTTCCTACTTGTGTTGAGAATCGCGTTGTCATCAATGTTCAACATTGTTTCTAGTCTGTGATGTTTTCTTTGTGCGTCCCCCATCATCTTGATGGTGTAGATTTCATGTCCTCATCCATTGCCATCAACCTCTGTTGTGTTGGTACATTTGTCTCAAACTCTGATAATAAGTTTTCTAAATATTTTAGCCCATCAAATGTGGGTAAGTTACTCGCTATTGTGCCGATCCAACGAACCTCTCTAGTTAGTCTAGCAAATCTTCTGGTAGATATTTCATACATATGGTTTTGCCAGTTCTCCAACGCTTCTTCTAAGTTTGATGAACATGCGTTGTCGCTTTGCCAAATTAGATTCCCATCGATTGTAGGATTGATATAATCTTGTTGTTTGGCTGTTAGTTTGTATATGTTTTCCACTTGATATGCGTTGTCTTCTTCTCTGATAGGTTCTGCGTATCAAGGACCCTCATCTGGGTCTAAAGGTGCAACGACCCTAAGGCCATTTATTTCAAATGTCATACGCCTCTTCTTTAGATCGACAACAATAGAGTTGTCGAAGGCCCAATAAATTCCTAGTAATACAGGATAAGGGCAATTGTCATCAACAATTTCAATTAATTCGAAATCTGTAAAGGTTCTAACTCCATCGATGTCCACAGGGACATGTTCCAATTGTCCAAATGGGATGACAACTTGTTGATTATCCATTATAATACTGACAAGGGAATAGATCAACTTCAGTTTTCTCATCAATTCCTAGGTTTGCTTCGTCATGACATTGACCTCCGACCCTAATTTGAGGACCACATAGTCTATATCATATTCTCCTATTTGAGCATTCAGGTGTAATTCTTTATTTGTCCTTCTCCTTTTTCCAATTTGGTGCACCACCCTATTCAATAAGGGGTCTATCTTTCCTAGCTCATACTGCTTGATTAGATATTGTAATTCTTGTACAACGCTTTTATCTTGAATAAACTTAACACAAGTGCACAAAAATTCCATGGTTTTTCTTACCTCTTTCTATTCTGTTGACGACG
>SNQJ01S0259007.1:0-12357 GCA_010110895.2 Picea sitchensis | reverse complement strand
TCTGATGTTTTCAATTAAGAAATTCTTAACTACTTCTTAGTTGAATTTATCCTTCTCATCTTTTCTTCTATACCATCATTTAAGCTACTAAAAGATCCAGTGAGTATATTATCTCACCCTGTGAAAGTCTTCTTTATCGTTTCTGGTTGTATTTCATATTTAATTAAATACAGACCCCATAGCCCAATGGATGTGTAGACTGTCTCAACCAATTTAAAAAACACTTTGACAACAAAACCTATAGATTTCTTTACCTAGCCTAATATCTAAAATTGAAACAAATCTAAATCATATAGAGAGATCCCTCTCTGAAGCTGGAAGGGCTAGATCCCAGCTTTAAAAGTGGTTGGATAAAGTTACCTTTGTAGATTTCTTCTTTTTCAACCTCTAGGAAATTTACGAAGTGCTAACAGGGACAACCATTTCAATAGTACTGTCGACCACTTCATCAGATTAGGTGTGATTTCTCCTTTCAACATATAAGTTTATATATCCATCAATTCTAGTTATTTTAATTTAGATATGTTTATTTCTTTTATCATATTTGTTGATCTTGTGAACAAAAACATAAAAACGCATTATTTGTTTCTATTTTTCCCTAATTCTAATTACAATTTTCCCACAAGTCTATTTGGCCAAGGCCCACGTGACTACACTAGCTAAAAACAACTGACACGGTGTTCTTTAAAACCAACCTCCTCTTCTGAAATTGTACTATGCCTCATTGACCAAAATCATAGTGTTGGAGATACTCCAGCAAATTGTTTTCTGGTGGATGGAATGATAGTGTAGGAGACCCAATAGCTAAAACCTTGTGCTCCGGATCCAATGCAACCAACGGTTCGTGCATCCGAGTCCAGGTTTGATTTTTATCAATAGTTGCAACTCACCTTCTCAAGTCATTCAAGGACATGTGGCCAATTTGGTTTGAGGACATAAAAACCAAACCGAGCAGCATAATGTTGTTCTGTAAGCTCCCACATGTATGTTTGGCCAAGGCCCATGCGACTACACTAGAAAAAAATTCCTGACAGAGTGTTCTTGAAAATCGAGCTCATCTTCAAAAATTGCACTATGCCTCATAGACCAAAACCCTAGTGACAGAGATACTCCAAAAAATGCCTTTTCTGTCGACAGAATGATAAATTAGGGGCCCCACTAGCTCAAACCTAGTGCTCTTAATCCAATGCAATTGACGGTTTGTGCATATGAGTCTCGGTTTGAGTTTTATCACGAGTTGCAACTCGCCTCATCAAGACATTTAGGGACAAGTGGTCAATTTGGTCAGGGGGCATAAAATCCAAACCGAGTAGCATAACAGACTTTCATAAGCTACTGCAAGTCCATTTATCCAAGGTCCACGTGACTACAGTAGCCAAAAATACCCGATACAGTGTTCTTTAAAATCGACCTCCTCTTCAGAAATATTACTATGCCTCATTGACCAAAATCCTAGTGTTGGAGATACTCCAACAAATTGTTTTCCGGTCGATGGAATGATGGTGTTGGAGCCCCAATAGTTGAAACCTGGTTCTTTGGATCCAATGAAATTGATGGTTCATGCATCTGAGTCTCGGTTTGAGTTTTATCGATAGTTGCAACTCGTCTCCTCAATCCATTCAAGGACATGTGGCCAATTTGGTCCGAGGGCATAAAATCTAAACCTAGCAGCATAATGTTGTTCCATAAGCTCTCGCATGTATGTTTGGCCAAGGCACATGTGACTACACTAGAAAAAATGCTCGATAGAGTGTTCTTGAAAATCGTGCTCATCTTCATAAATTGTAGTATGACTCATTGGCCAAAACCCTACTTCCATAGATACTCCAAAAAATGGTTTTTCGATCAATGGAATGATAGCGTAGGGGCCCCACAAGCTGAAACTCAATGCTCTTAATCTAATGCAATTGACAGTTCATGCATCTAAGTCTCAGTTTGAGTTTTATCACGAGTTGCAACTCACCTCCTCAAGCCATTTAGGGACATGTGGTCAATTTTAAAATCCATTTTTTGGAGTATATCTAGAAATTGTATCAATGAAACCTTGGGAAGAGGACCAAGAGGCCAATTATATCGATTCATATAAGGAGATTGGGATAATTTTGAGCCCAACCCACAATGATAATTGTTGGATGGATCACCATTGTCGATACACCAAAACTAAGACACTAAAATATAAAAGTGGTAGATAGAAAAAAAAATAATCCTTTATTCCCAATCCTCATCCCACCAACCCCTCTCTTCCCTCTCCTCCTCTCAATATCCATAAATTAACTCGTGTTGAAATGGAAAAACGTTAACTTAAATGTATCTACTATAATTTTGATGAAAAATATTTTCTTGGGCACAAATGGAAGGAGTAGAAAATATTTATGGCCACTTCCAAGGATATTTTAGAATATGATAGTGATGTTATCCCTCAAGAACCTTTTTCTCAACTAGTTGATGACACTTCCCTCTGATCAACCAGATGTGGAACCCCAAATCTCCCTACATGCCTTGGCTAGTATTTCTACTCTTTGAACCCTTAAATTAATTGTCTACATCGAGCATTGTAAGTTCATTATCCTAATTGAAAGTGGGGTTTTGTGACACTTTCCAAGGAATCATAGTAGGATCTCCAAATATCATCAACTTATACTGCATGGGAAAACTCCTTAAAAATGGAAATGTGGGTATTGTTTCCTACTTCCATGACATTAAATCCTTTGAGACCCCTTCCCAACCCATCCCTCCTGACATGCAGTTAGTCTTATCCAAACACCAATCATTCTTTGAAATCCCCCAAGGAATTATACCCTCTCGTGGTGCACATGATCATTCTATTCCACTCATACCTAGTATTCCCCCACCCAATTTCTACCCTTATCACCACCCATTTGCTAAAAATATTATTCAAGAATTGTTAGTTGTGGGTGTTATCCGCCCTAGTATCGGTCCTTATTCATCACTAGTTGTGATGGTACTAAAAAAACAAGGCACTTGGAATACATGTCTTTACTTTCACCCTTTCAACAAGATAATTGTCAAGGATAAATTTCCCATTCCAGTCATTCATGATCTTTTGGATGAACTTAAAGGTGCTCAATTTTTTACCAAACTTTATCTCCATCCTGGCTGTCACCAAATTCATATGAAGGAAGTTGATATTCCTAAAAATTATTTTTTCACTCATGAATACCATTATGAGTTCTTGGTGATTCCCTTTGTCCTTTGCAATGCACTATCCACCTTACAAAGTCTCATGAACCACATATTTAAACCCTTTGTACATCATTTTGTCCTTGTCTTTTTTGATGACATCGTAATCTACAATAAAACATGGTAAGCCCATGTTACCCATGTGGATTAGGTCTTACAACTACTTTATCATCATCAATTATTTCTCAAAAGGTCCAAATGTACCTTTTGTGTATTAGAAGTGTAATATTTGGGCCATATTGTGATTCCTCGAGAAAAGGCATAGGCACAATTCTCATGCAAGAAGGAAGACCGTTGGCCTTTACCAACAAATAAATTTATGAGTGACTCTTGGGAAAATATGTTTTTTTTAGTGAGGTTTAGAGAAGAAATATAAGCAATGTGATTAGTTCTAACTTTAGCACCCTTTTTAGTGTATTTTGTTTTCATTGAGTGGCATTTCTTGCGCTAAAGTTGACACAAAACATCATTTTGTATTTAGGATCATATTTTCCTTCCTTGTTGGAGATTTAGTGCCAATTTTAGTTTCAAAGTGTAATTTTCATAATTTTAGCAACAAATTCAATGCCGGAATTAGCTTCCTTAAGGTGTGTGCATCAAAAATTGCATTGGATTTTAGAGGGCATGCCATAATGGAAATAGTTGTAGTGCTAAATTTAGCATTGACATTGTATTTTTCAACATGTTTGGAAACATATATAGCGTATATGATTTCAACTGATAACATATGTTAGATCTCTTTTTGAAAAATTTATTTATATTTGTGGGACAATTTATATGGTTGCTTATTTATGGTTTTTTCTCCTGGTATTAGCTAGATTTTCATTTCACCCATTTCTTTAACCAACCTTTTCAAATCCTTATAGTCCCTCGAAAAGACGTATCAATACTCCTTTAGAAGGTCGAATATCCTCATGGTTTTCTTCTTAGTCCAACAGTCACCAATGTGAGCCATTTTTGGTCAACCATCATTTTATATGTCAACTTCTTTGAAGTTTATTTCTACATCCATCCATTTTGGTGGCTTAGATTCATCTAATTTACATTCTTCTTGATGGAATTCGTTGTAAGCAGGTGGGAATTTGACTTGGTCTAAGGATTCATGGTTATCATGCTTTAACAACTTCAATACATAATTTACTTGTTTGGCTATCTCTCGATGGTCATTTCTCCATCTGGATGTTTTTCTAAGAAAAAATTCATTTTTCATGTCAATTCGACATGCGGTATGAATCCTTTAATTATGGAATGCTATGAAATTACAAGTCAAGTTCGACCCTATGTCAACATGTTCTTTCCCTTTTGTCTATTTTATTTTGGTGCCTTGTTGCTTAATGCAATCTCTTATTTCTTTGATTGTGTCAGTCAAGTTGGTTTCTGCAGGGTTAAAAGAAAAATCTTTGATGGTGTTTTCTCTGAGGTCCTTCTAGGTGAAGGTTTCTCTATGTGCTTCTTCTATTTTATACCATTTATAAGGGAGATCATCCAATGTATTAGAAAACAAGTGAGGCCAAACCTTTTTTCCTTGTACCAATTTTTTCTCCATTCTCTCCCAAAGTCTTTGACATGGGTGAGAGGATCAAATCCTAGTTTAAAGTTGGGAATATTTGTTGGGGTTGATAGCTTATTCCCCCTAAAATGTTTGGTGAAGTATTTAGTCATGACAATCCATGTCTATAGTGGGAATGCATGTGTATCCCACCATCTCATAGCTTATCTTGTGAATGACTGCACCAAGCTCTATAATTGACCATGCTCTCCCACTATCTTAGATACCTCATTTACATGCATCGATGGGGATTCTCTTTCCTTGAATCATAATGGTTTGGTTGAGGTCGACCTAATTTTGGTGGTTATTAGAGTCAGATTATGTTTATTTTTTTTCTCATATATAGAAGGTACCACATGAACTGAGAAGCATGATTGAAACTTATCTTGAGAAATGGATTTGATTGACCAACATTATTTGGCTTTTGATTCGTAGTTTTCTATCTACCACTTTTATATTTTAGTGTCTTAGTTTTGGTGTATCATAAATGGTGATACATGCAACAATTCTCCTTGTGGGTTGGGCTCAACATTATCCCAATCTCCTTGTATGACTCGATAAAATTGGCCTCTTGGTCCTCTTCCCAAGGTTTCGTCGACGCAATTTCTGGAGATACTCCAACAAATGGATTTTCGGTCGATGAAATGATATCTTAGGGGACCCAATGCAACTGATGGTTCATGCATCTGAGTCTCATTTTTAGTTTTATCGCGAGTTGCAACTCGCCTACTCAAGCCATTTAGGGACATGTGGTCAATTTTGTCCGGGGGCATAAAATCCAAACCGAGTAGCATAACAGACTTTTGTAAGCTATCACAAGTCTATTTGGAAAAGGCCCACCTGAATACACTATCCAAAAAGACCCAACACAATGTTCTTTAAAATCGACCTCCTCTTCAGAAATTGCACTATGCCTCATTGACCAAAATCCTAGTGTTGGAGATACTCCAACAAATTGTTTTATGGTCGATGAAATTATAGAGTAGGAGTCCCAATAGCTGAAACCTGGTGATCCGGATCCAATGCAACTGACGGTTCGTGCATCCGAGTCCTGGTTTGAGTTTTATCGTTAGTTACAACTCGCATCCTCAAGTCATTCAAAGACATGTGGCCAATTTGGTCCCAAGGCATAAAATCCAAAATGAGTAGCATAATGTTGTTATGTAAGCTCTCGCATGTATGTTTGGCCAAGGCCCATGTGACTACAATAGAAAAATATACTCAACAGAGTGTTCTTGAAAATCGATCTCATCTTCAGAAATTGCACTATGCCTCATTGAGCAAAACCCTAGTGCCAGAGGTACTCCAACAAATGGTTTTTCGGTCGATGGAATGATAACATAGGGGCCTCACTAGCTGAAAATCAGTTCTCTTAATCCAATGAAACTGACGGTTCATGCATCTGAGTCTCGATTTGAGTTTTATCATGAGTTACAACTCGCCTCCTCAAGCCATTTAGGGACATGTGGTCAATTTGGTCTAGGGCATAAAATCCAAACCGAGTAGCATAACAGACTTCTGTAAACTCCTGCAAATATATTTGGCCAAGGCCCACATGACTACACTAGCCAAAAACACCCGCACAATGTTCTTTAAAATCAACCTCCTCTTCAGAAATTGCACTATGCCTCATTGACCAAAATACTAGTGTTGGAGATACTCCAAAAAATTGTTTTTCGGTCGATGGAATGATAGCCTAGGAGCCCCAATAGCTTAAAACTAGTGCTCTGAATCCAATGCAACTAATGGTTCATGCATCTGAGTCCCGGTTTGAGTTTTATCGATAGTTGCAACTCGCCTCCTCAAGCCATTCAAGGACATGTGGCCAATTTGGTCCGAGGGCATAAAATCCAAATCGAGCAACATAATGTTGTTTCGTAAGCTCTCTCATGTATGTTTGGCCAAGGCCCATGTGACTGCACTAGAAAAAAATGCTTGACAGAGTGTTCTTGAAAATCGAGCTCATCTTGAGAAATTGCACTATGCCTCATTGACCAAAACCCTAGTTCTGAGGATACGCCAACAAATGTTTTTTTGGTCGGCGGATTCATAGAGTAGGACCCCCACTAGATGAAACTCAGTTCTTTTAATCCAATGCAACTAACAGTTCATGCATCTGAGTCTTGGTTTGAGTTTTATCGTGAGTCACATGTCGCCTCCTCAAGCCATTTAGGGACATGTGGTCAATTTGGTCTGGGGGCATAAAATCCAAACTGAGTAGCATAACAGACTTTTGTAATCTCTTGCAAGTCTATTTGGCCAAGACCCACATGAATACACTAGCCGAAAACACTCGACACAGTGTTCTTTACAATCGACCTCCTCTTCGAAAATTGCACTATGCCTCATTGACCAAAATCCTAGTGTTGGAGATACTCCAACAAATTTCTTTCTAGTCGATGGAATGATAGTGTAGGAGCCCCAATAGATGAAACCTAGTGCTCTGAATCCAATGCAATTGATGGTTCATGCATCTGAGTCTCGGTTTGAGTTTTAACGATAGTTGCAACTCACCTCCTCAAGCCATTCAAGGACATGTGGCCAATTTGGTTTGAGGGCATAAAATCCAAACCGAGCAACATAATGTTGTTCCATAAGCTCCCGCATGTATCTTTGGAGAAGGCCCATGCGACTACACTAGAAAAAAATGCTTGACAGAGTGTTCTTGAAAATCGAACTCATCTTCAGAAATTGCACTATGCCTCATTGACCAAAACCCTAGTGTCGAAGATACTCCAAAAAATAGTTTTTCAGTCGATGGAATGATAGCATAGGGGCCCCACTAACTTAAACTCAGTTCTCTTAATCTAATGCAATTGACAGTTCGTGCATATGAGTCCCGTTTTGAGTTTTATCATGAGTTGCAACTCGCCTCCTGAAGCCATTTAGGGACATGTGGTCAATTTGATCATAGGGCATAAAATACAAACTGAGTAGCATAACAGACTTCTGTAAGCTCCCACAAGTATATTTTTCCAAGGCCCACGTGACTACACTAGCCAAAAACACTCGACACGGTGTTCTTTAAAATCAACCTCCTCTTCAGAAATTGCACTATGCGTCATTGACCAAAATCCTAGTGTTGGAGATACTCCAACAAATTGGTTTTCGGTCGATGGAATGATAGCGTAGGTGCCCCAATAGCTGATACCTAGTGATCTAGGTCTAATGAAATCGATGGTTTGTGCATCTGAGTCCCAATTTGATTTTTATCGATAGTTGCAACTCGCCTCCTCAATCCGTTCAATGACATGTGGCCAATTTGGTCTGAGGGAATAAAATCCAAACTGAGTAGCATAATGTTGTTCTGTAAGCTCCCACATGTATGTTTGGCAAAGGCCCATGCGACTACACTAGAGAAAAATTCTCAACAGATTTTTCTTGAAAATCGAGTTGATCTTCAGAAATTGCACTATGCCTCATTGACCAAAACTCTAGTGCCAGAGATACTCCAACAAATAGTTTTTCGGTCGACAAAATGAAATCATAGGGGGCCCACCAGCTGAAAATCAGCGCTCTTAATACAATACAACTAACGGTTTGTGCATCTGATTCCCGGTTTCAGTTTTATCGCGAGTTTCAACTCGCCTCCTCAAGCCATTTAGGGACATGTGGTCAATTTGGTCTGGGGGCATAAAATCCAAACCGAGTAGCATAATAGACTTTCGTAAGCTCCCACAAGTCTATTTGGCCAAGGACCACGTGACTACACTAGCCAAAAACACCTGACAAAGTGTTCTTTAAAATCATCCTCCTCTTCAGAAATTGCACTATGCCTCATTGACCAGAATCCTAGTGTTGGAGATACTCCAACAAATTTTTTTTCGGTAGATGGAATGATAGTGTAGGAGCCCCAATAGTTGAAACCTGGTGCTCTGGATCCAATGAAACTAATGGTTTGTGCATACAAGTCTCAGTTTGAGTTTTATCGATATTTGCAACTCGCCTCCTCAAGCCATTCAAGGACATGTGGCCAATTTGGTTCGAGGGCATAAAATCCAAACTGAGAAGCATAATGTTGTCTGTAAGCTCCCACGTGTATGTTTGGCCAAGGCCTACATGAATACACTAGAAAAAAATGCTCGACAAAGTGTTCTTGAAAATCGAGTTCATCTTCAGAAATTGCACTATGCCTCATTGACCAAAACCCTAGTGCCAGAGATACTCCAAAAAATGGTTTTTCAGTCGACAAAATGATAGCGTAGGGGCCCCACTAGATGAAACTCATTGCTCTTAATCTAATGCAACTAACGGTTTGTGCATCTGAGTTTTGGTTTGATTTTTATCGCGAATTTCAACTCGCCTCCTCAAGCCATTTAAGGACATGTGCTCAATTTGGTCTAGGAGCATAAAATCCAAACCGAGTAGCATAACAGACTTTCGTAAGCTCCCACAAGTCTATTTGTCCAAGTCCTGCATGAATACACTATCCAAAAAGGCCCTACACAATGTTCTTTAAAATCGACCTCCTCTTCAGAAATTGCACTATGCCTCATTGACCAAAATCCTAGTGTTGGAGATACTCCAACAAATTCTTTTCAGATAGATGGAATGATAGTGTAGGAGCCCCAATAGCTGAAACCTAGTGCTCTGGATCTAATGAAAATAACGATTCATGCATCTGCATCCCTTTTTGAGTTTTATCGATAGTTGGAACTCTCCTCCTCAATCCATTCAAGGACATGTGGCCAATTTGGTCGAAGGGCATAAAATCCAAGCCAAGCAGCATAATGTTGTTCTATAAGCTCCTGCATGTATGTTTGGCCAAGTCCCATGCAACTACACTAGAAATAAATGCTCAACAAAGTGTTCTTGAAAATCAAGCTCATCTTCAAAAATTGCACTATGCCTCATTGACCAAAACCCTAGTGTTGGAGATACTCCAACAAATGGTTTTTCGGTTGAAAAAATGATAGTGTAGGGGCCCCACTAGATAAAAATTAGTGCTCTTAATCCAATGCAACCAACGGTTCATTCATCTAAGTCCTGGTTTGATCAATTTAGGGACATGTGGTCAATTTGGTCCGGGGGCATAAAATCCAAACCGAATAGCATAACAAACATTTGTAAGCTCCCACAAGTCTATTTGGCCAAGGCCCATGTGACTACACTAGCCAAAAACATCTGACATCGTTTTCTTTAAAATTGACCTCCTCTTCAGAAATTGCACTATGCCTCATTGACCAAAATCCTAGTGTTGGAGATACTCCAACAAATTGTTTTCCGGTTGATGGAATGATAGTGTAGGAGCCCCAATAGCTGAAACATGGTGCTTCCGATCCAATGAAACTAACGGTTCATGCATCTGAGTCCCAGTTTGAGTTTTATCTATAGTTTCAACTCATCTCCTCAAGTCATTCAAGGACATGTGGCCAATTTGGTTCGAGGGCATAAAATCCAACCCGAGTAACATAATGTTGTTTTGTAAGCTCTCGCATGTATGTTTGGCCAAGGCCCATGCGACTACACTATAAAAAATGTTCGCCAGAGTGTTATTGAAAATCGAGCTCATTCTTTGATTGGAATGCAATCATTAGGTCCCCATGAAGCCTTGATATTCTTCAATAGAACATAAGTCCTAGGCATAAAATCCAACTCATTCACGATGGTTGGTGTTTTGTCTACATGTGCATATTTATTATCTATGGAAAAAGGTAAGCATATCCATGGAATGAAAACAATGTTGTTTATTCCTAGACTCACCATTCCCATGAAATCACAACATTCTTCAATGAAATGTAGGTTATGCTAGGAATAAACCCAACTCAATCATCGTGTTTAGTGTGATGCCCACATTTATGGATTAATTAGCTCTGGAAAAAGGTAATTAGATACATGGTTATCCAATAAAAATAGAATTTGATTTTAATGTTATTTTCAGCAATGGTCTTATAGAAATTTAAATCAATTATTGTCGGTTCAGATACATTAGTAAACCATTGTTTGGAATTAAATGTAGCAAGAACTTACTCCATGGTGACTTGGTGAGGTTCCTAAACTTTTTAATGACATGAGCCTCGCTAAGAACCAAATAAAATATTCCAACACCATAATCAAACATAATGCATGCAACATCTTTCATCCATGGTTATTCCCTTTACATACAAGAAAATAAATGTATGACTCTAGAATAGAGGAGAGTCAAGGTGACATCCAACTTCTAATTGTCAAGCAGAATGAGCATTTAGAGAAAACATGGATAAGCATCAATGCATAATGCTATGAATTCTATCAAAGGTTATCCTATTGACAAGTGAATAATGTTGTGAATGTTATCAACGAATATCCTTTAGATCCATGGTCATTATGAATGTTATCAGCGAAGATTTGATGATGAACCATAATTTTACTTATTCATATCATATTTCAATATTTATTTTCTCATGTGTGACTAAATGTTGGCACCTACATGAAACTTGTCGTCCTTCCTATGCTAGTCATGTTTGGCCTTGTATTTTTCTAGACTCTTCAATAAAATATCTTTCATGATCATAAATATGGATAAATTTGTTGGAATTAGTGGCCTAGAAGGCAAATATATGTCACTATATTTGTTACTCTCTTCTTGTGTTTGATCACTAGATGAAAGTTTTGTAGGAAACCCCTTCCAACAATAGTGTCTTGTTTTGTTGGGGCATTCTTTGTGCCTACAAATATTGTAGAGGTTGACAATTGATATCAATTATTATTTCATTTCCCATGATATCATGCTTCCATTTCTTAACCACTTGCGCCAATTCCCAAATCCCTTTGTCATAAGTGAAATAATTCAAAGTGGAAGCTTAGACCTTTTGTTGATTGATAACATATTGATTTGCCTCTTTTCAACATGGTTCCCATTGTGAAGGGTGATGCATCAACTTAACTCAAATGGTTGTCTCAAGTTTTGAAGTGGAAATATTGGTGCATTGTCGTTATGCTTCAACTTATCAAAATAATATTGTTGTGCTTCTTCCCAAGGGAAAATATGTATTTTTTAGGTCAACGCATGGAGTGGGGTTCCTATTTTGGAGAAATAAGCAACGAACTTCCTCATTTACCGGGTTTCCCCAACAAATCTTCCTACCTCATGCACATTCCTTTGGGTAGGCCATATATTATTGCGTCTACTTTTCTTTGATTAATATTGAGTTCACACCCTCCCACTACATAATCCAAATAGATTGAGGCCTTAGACAAATTCATATTTATTCCAATTCATCAAAAGTTGATTTTGTTTTAGAGTTTCAAGTACTTGCTACAAATGCAACATTTCCTCATCCCAAGAGTTTCACTAAACAGAATATTGTCATCCAAGTACACTATGGAAAAAGAATCAATGAAATTGCATAAGAAATTATTCATTGCGCACACTAAAGTAGCCAGCGCATTGCACAACACAAATTGTAGCACCAACCATTCATAGAGTCTGATGCCCAATAAGGACCGAATTCTTCTTCATCCACAAGGATCACCAAGTATCCTTTCCTTAAACACTTTAACTATGTAAGGTTCCAAATCTGTAATGTCCCCCAACTCTTAGAGAGGTAATGAGGAGACTCAGTGGCCTGGGCACCCCCACTAGGTCATAGTCTCACACTGAAGGGGGGAAAAAGTCAAGAAGTTAA
>SNQJ01S0259005.1:0-12353 GCA_010110895.2 Picea sitchensis | reverse complement strand
AAGATGATTGGTGGCCTAAAGAGTATAAAAATCATGTTTTTTATTTCCATAAATGTTTATATTTGTTTTGTCTAACATAAATTTTATTTCATGCACATTTTCTTGTAGAATTCAAAGGTTCAAGAGGAAAGTTTGTTTCCTCTCTAAAAACCACATTAATTAAGGTTTACTATAGGTACTATGGCTATGAGAATGAATTCATAAGTTTGTATGGAAGCATGGGAAATTTTAAGATAGAATCCAATGGAAGAAGAGGTAGGGATGATATTGTAGAGATGGTTGTAACTATGAGAAGTATAGAAAGAGAAGTGTGGATATATAGGGTCGATAATGAAAAGATTGTGAAATATTAACGAGAGCCACTATAGAGTCTGAATATGTTGCACAAAGAAGTCAACAAAGAATCTAGTTCAAATAATGTAGGTAGTATCATAGAAGTGGTAGTATCAGTATCCCATAGAAGAATGGATTATCATGGGAATGGAATGAAATCAAGAAGCATGAGCATGTACCATCATTCCCCAAAGTAATCCACTAGGAGAGCTTATGAAAGTTTAGGTCTAGGGACTATCCTGATAGTTTCTCCTATGAGGAAGTATAGGAGAAGGCCTAATTCAGACATATTTCAAGGTGAACTCGGGAAAATAAATCCACCAACTTTTAATGGTGAGCATATAAAGGGAGAAGAGGTCGAGGCTTGGATTTTGGGAATGAAGAAATATTTCTAGCTTCATGATTACCCCTCTTGGGTAGAAAAAATAATTGCAGCCTACCACTTGCAAGGAAAGGAATCCATGTGGTGGGATTAGCTTAAGCAAGTGAAGCACCTTGATGAGAAGAAGGTCTCATCGAGGAAGTTCAAAGGGTAGTTCTAGGAGAAATATTGTTTAGAGCGTTACTATGAAAGAAAGATGAAAGATTTCTTTGAACTCAAATTGGGAAGCATGAAAATGGATGAATATGAGAAGAGGTTCTTTGAGCTACTGAAGTATGTTGGTGATATGTAAAATGTTATGGATATTCCACTAGAATAGTTCATCACAACAAATCTAATAAAATACTGAAATATTTACTATTAAGGTTATTTTTCCTTCAGATCTAAAAATACTTATTTACTAATTTTATGCTTATGCATGAAATAGATAAAATGTGGAAAATAAAGAACAGTAAAATACAATCGCACCATCCAAAAATAAAAATAATAAATTACCTTGAAAACCCATTATGGGAGAAAAACCAGCTAGAAGGTGAGGTTTCTCTTCTCTCTTTTCTTTGGCATAGAAATTATGCAAGTATAAATAAAGAGGTACTCTCTATGGATTTTCCTTTGACCCTTGGCTTGTATGGTAGCTACATAATACATCCTCCTATGTTATGATAACATAATACACCATCTTATGTTTTTTCTTAGCTATGAAACAAGATACAATGGAAAAAAATGGAACCCCTTCTCCTCCCAATAACTCGGTATTTAACACAGTGTGATAGCCATCTAGGGATAAGTTTTTGACTTCCTCAACCCTCAATTGTGATAGGGTTTTGGACCTTCTAAAATATTCATAAAATTACATGCATAGCTAGTCCCATATGCATGAGTAATGGGGGATGGCATGACATCCTAGTGTACCATGTTGGTCAACATGGTAGGTTAAATTGTGGGAGACATAACTTTTTCATACGAGCTTCGATTGACATAAGTTTTTCACTGTTGGAAAGGTCTCGATGTGCAGAATAGCGTCACAAGATCCAAGCTATGTTTAGAAATTTTTAACCCCCAAAAATGGTGTTTGATGCCTCAAAATGGCCCCAGAAGGTTCTGGACCCAATTTTCCAAACTAGGACCTGCCACTAAAATGGCCCTGCAAGTTTATTCCTCCTATTTTTTCATTCTGAAAGGATCATGATAGGTGAAAAAAATATAATTATCCAATCCATATCATACCTACCCATTTAGGGATGATTTTCGTCCCCAAAAACTTTACTGAATGAGGTGAGAAAAATGTTCCTCTACCTTCTCCCTGGAGTACCAGTTTTCTTTGCTTGGAAGTTGTTCTTTCAACCCAATCTGCCAAAATCCATGCTGCCCCTGGATTGTAGTATTGGACCAGTTCTACAAAACTATGTCCTCTACTAACTCTCCTTGAGCATCTGGTTCTCAGTTCTCTATGGAAGGTAGGATCTTCTCCTCCTTATCCAACATCGAAGTCTCATAGAGTTTGAGATTCTCCACATTCACTACTGAGTAAATGCACATGTATGGGGGTAGATTGAGTCTATATGAATTATATCCCACCTTTTCCAATACCTCAAAAGGACCATAATGCAGAGCTTTGATATTACTACCATAACCTTGTAGTCTCTCCTTATTCCATTATAACCATACTCTGTCTCCCAATATAAATGTTTTCTCTACTATGTGTTGATCATGTCTACCATTGTGCTTTTCCAGTGACTTCTTCAGTGTCTCTTGTACTTGCAAATGGATCTACTTGATCTTATCAACAAATTTTTCTTCTTTTAATGCATCTTTTGTGAGGTCCTTTCTCACTCCTCCTTGTTGTCCATATACAACATCTAAGGGTGAAGGTGGAAAATACCCAAAGAAAGTTTAAAAAGGTGACTTACCTATAGAATAGTGGCTTTTTCTATTATAAGAGTGTTTTGTATAGATCAAATTTTCATCCCAAGTCTTTGGATGATTTTGATTGTAACCCCTCAAAAGTTGCACTAAGGTCATGATATCTACTTCCATATGCCCATTTGTCCATGGATGGAATGTTGAAGACCTATTCAACTTAGTTTCCATCTTCTCCCACAATGTAGTCCAAAATGAATTGAGAAATATGGTATACCTATCTAAGATGATGTTCCTTGGTATCCCAAAGTGCACCCAAACCTATTCAAATAACTTATTTGCTACTTATTTTCCATTGATGGTGTTTTTACAAGGCATGAGAATGCATATTTTTTTGAACTTGTCAACTAGAAAAAATAGATAGTCAGGTCCCCTCCTATTTTTTGGTAAACCTACAACAAAATCCATGGAAACAATTTCCCAAGGTCGAGTGGGTACATGTAAGGGATGATATAGACCTTGATTCTTATTGTTGGGATTTCTAGTAAAGCAAAGTATACATCCTTTAATATACCTTTCTACATATTATTGCATTATGGGACAATGAACATACCTCTATAAGTTAGCAACTATATTGCCAATGCAAAAATGTCTTTCAACCTTTAAGGTGTGAGACTCTCTGACAAGATGCAATCGTTCACCTTTAGGAACATATAGATTTTTTTATCTTGTAGAGTAATCCATTATAGAAATGATAGTCATCCTTTCCATCACCTTATTCTATATTAAATTGGCCCTATAGCTACTAAAACACCTCCTTGAAGTCCTCATATTTTGTATATTCTTCTTTATATGCATCATGGGTAAAATGCCCCATGTGAATCAAAGTTCCCAAAGTTGTAATATTGGGTGTGAAGTTCCATGAAAGCTTGTCTTCAAACTTATTTTCTCTACCCTTCTTATACTTTATGACCAAATGGAATTTTTGTAAGAACCCCACCCACTTGTAATGCTTGTTTTGTTGGAGCTTAATCCGGGCCTTCAAATCCTATAGTGGTTGGTGATCTGTGTGGATGATGGTCTCATTTTCGATCAGATAGTGCTTCCACTTTTTGGCAGCTTGTACCAAGGCATATAGCTCCCTTTTGTAGGTAGGTTGGTTGAGAACCTCCCCATGAAATAGTTCAGAATGATATCATACAAGACTTCCTCCCTACATCAATACCACTCCCATGGCATACCCACTGGCATATTTCTCCACTTCAAAGGGATTCTACAAATTGGGTAGTGTGAGAACTAGTGCTTGAATGATATTTATTTTCATCTCATGAAAGACCTTCTATTGATTCTTCCCCCACTCAAAACTCTTACCATTGGCTCTTATATCATGGAGTGGTGGAACTACTATTGAAAATGAAGCTATGAACTTCTGCAAGTATTATGTTTCCCCCAAAAAAATCCTAACTTCAATGAAATTTGTAGGAAATGGATATTTCATGCTGGCCTCCATCTTTGCGGGATCTATCTTGATATTGCCTCCACCGATCACATGCCCAAAATACACCAAACATTGTTGTGAAAACTCTCATTTCTTGATATTATCTAGCAGCTAGTGCTTTTTCAGAGTCTTTAACACCTACATAATATGTGAGATGTAATCCTACCAGGTAGCATTATAAACCAATATATCATCCAAATAAACAATAAAAAAAGATTCTAGAAAATGGCATAGAACATCATTCATTAGTCTCATAAATGTAGTTGGTGCATTTCATAAACCGAATGGCATAACCAACCACTCATGCAAACCTTGAATTGTCTTAAGGAAGTCTTCCAAATATCTTCTTCTTTGATGTCTACCTGGTGATATCCTGATTTCAAATCCATCTTAGTGAAGTACTTGGCATGTTGTAGTTGGTCCAATAGATCATCAATCCTTTGTAGAGGCTATTGATTCTTCAGTTTCATCTTATTGAATGCCCTGTAATCAATACACATTCTCCAAGTCTCGTCCTTCTTGGGAAAAATTATGATGGATGACCCACAAGATGAAGTACTTGGTCGAATCACACCTTTCTCCAACAATTATTGCAACTACTTCTTCACTCCATTTTCTTCCAGAACAAACTGTCTATACAACCTAATATTCAACAATGGGGAGTATGGAAATAACTATATTTCATGGTCCACTTCCATCTTAGGAGGTATCCCTTTAGGCTCCTGGAAAAATCCTCTATATTCCTATACCAAATCCTCCAATTGATGTTTTTTGTATTTACTACACCCCTCCAGGGTTTCCTTCACTCACATTGAGTCATCATTAGATTAATTTTCTCTTAAGAAAAGAAAAACATATTTCTTACTGAAACTATTCAACTTCTTGGCTTGTTTGGCACTTACCAGTGAGATATTTGGATTTCCTTTATGCGCATTGATAATATAGGAGTTATGACCCTGAGGTGTAGGAGAGTCAGTGACGAAGTGTGTTGTAAAGGCACTCTGTGATGTTAAAGTCACCGGTTCGAAACCTGCGGGGACAAAAAATCCATCCATATTAAGGATTGGCGTGGTTTAGGCTGAGTGTAATACCCATGTGATTTTGATGGCTTAGATTCCTCTGAGTCGTAGTTTCTCAGCCACAGGTTAGTCCCACATGTCACGAACAAACTAAAAAACAAAGAAAAAGATAATATATGACTTCCCATCCTTGATCAGTTGGTATTGGTTGGCTCTCTGCATGAATATTGCATCCCTAATATACATAGAAGGGATTCCAAACACTACTCCATAAACATCAATGGGTACTACATCCAATTCCATTTCATCAATAAAATCAACACTTATACAAAATTTAATCTTACATTGTTTCATTACGTTTATCTTTGCATCCTTGTTTACCGAACCCAATGGATATGGGATAGGATGATTGTGAAACTCCAATCCAAGCTTTCTTACCAGATCCAATGCTATGAGATTATCCTATGAACCAAAGTTGAAAAAAGAATCTATCCTGGTCTTTTTTACCTAAATATTTATGTGCAAGAGCTTGGTCATTTCCTTCTCTTCCAGGTGATTAATGCTACTCATATTCAACAACTTCTACATATATGTGCAAAAAATCATTTCATACACATATGAGATAATTTCAACCTGATTGCTTGAATCTATGGCTAAAAGGTTATTTTTCTTTTTTTCCTTCTTGCAGTTCTTTGGGCTCATATATGGATGTAGTTTCCAACATTTTTCCTTAGTTTGGCCGTAAATGTTGAAAATATTGCAATGGTTGTTGAGATATTTTCTCTGTTGTGTAGCGGTTGTTGTATTCTTATCTTTTACCACTTTTCAGTTCTTCTTCCCCTCCTTGGAAGGTTCTTGGTGCTATTTTTGCTTTGAACCACTTGGATGCCCCTTCTTTTCGCCTATGGTTTCTAGGTATTGTGCATGTACGGAAGCCTCATCCATTGTCCTTGGCTTGAAGAGAATCATATTCTTTCATATATGACTTTGTAAACCCCCTAGATACTTGAGGAGTACATCTGGATTTTTGGGAGAGATACCTAGCATGATGGCCATCTTTCTGAACTCAATGGTGTACTAATGTAAACTCTAACTATGCCTCTTCCTGGAGTAGTGCCACTGGATCCATTGGTCCTCTACATACTCGATAGGGTAGAATTTGGACTTGATGAGGGTTTTGAGGTCCTCCCACCAAGTTACTGGTGAATCACCCTCCAACCTAAGTGTTTCTTTGTGGCTTTCCCACCAAGTTGAAGCATGACCCCCTAACTTCAATATAGCAAATTAAATCTTCTTCCCTTCATTTGTATGGTGAATGCTAAAATAAACATCTAGTTGTTTCAACCATTGATTCAGTTTTAATGTAGTGATATCAACTTGGTATGACTTTATGTCCACTTTCACGTCCATCTTGAATAGGGATCATGAAGGATGAATTTCACTTCCTTCCGTGATTCCTTTCCTAAGTCTTCCCCATCTTCTGATTTCCCATCTAATCCGATCTCTAAGTAAGATCCTTTTTCATATACAAATGGCCTGATATTTATTTCTAGATCCACCATGAGGAGGTTCATATTGCGAATGATGTCAGAATATTGTGATTCCAACCACTCAAATATCTCTTCTACTAGATATGTAGGGTTATTATGAATATACTTTTCCACCATGGCTAGGGTTTCTACAACTTCTCATTAAGAAAATTCCTAGATCCTGCAACTTCCCACAAATACCCAAAAGAAAATCCTTCTATGATACCAATATGATCTGTAAATTTTCGTGGATATTATACTGGAATAGATTTTCACAACAGATCTAATAAAATAATAAAATATTTACTATTACAATTATTTTTCCCTAAGATCTCAGAAAACTTAGTTACTAATTTTCTGGTTATGCATGAAATAGATAAAATGTTGAAAATAGAGAACAATAAAACAAAATCACACCATCCACAAATAAACACAAGATATGACTTGGGAAACCCAATATGGGATAAAACCCATCTAGAATGTGAGTTTTCTCTACTCTCTTTTCTATGGTATAGAAATTATGAAAGTACAAAGAAAGAGGCACTCTCTATAGAGTTTCCTTTGACCAATGGCCTATATGGAAGATACATGATCTATCCTCCTATGTTATGCTCACAGAATACCACTATATGATATTTTTTCTTAGCTATGGAACAAGATACAATGAAAAATAATGGAGCTCCTTCTCCTTCTAATGGATCGATATTTAACATATCCCAATAACCATCTAGGGATATTTTTTTGAATTCCTTGACCCTCAATTGTGATAGGGTTTGTACCTTCTATAATATTCTTGAAATTAAATACATGGCTAGCCCCATATGCATGAATAACAGGGGTTGATGTGGCATCCTCTTGTACCATGGCGGTAAATATGGTAGGTCAACTTGTGAGAGACATAACATTTATGTACAATCTCGGATTGACGTGATGTTTGCACCACTGGTGATCCGGATTATTTTCGGCACGAAATGAGAGCGGAGATATAATAAAGAAATGCACAGAGATATCGCGTATATCCAGTAATATAACAGAAATATATCAGATATGCAACCATAAACACAGAGATGGAGATCACAGTAATACCACGATTTCTATTATTAATGAAAATGTCTGAGAGGCTAATAAAATACAGTGAAGACTTCGCTAGAATGGTAGCCAGCTTATCTCTGAGAGATGTAGCTTGACTACTAGCATTATGAGATGATGATAGTTACAGATAAGGAGCTCGGAAGGGGCCAGCACACAATAGATGGGAATGCCAAAAGTCCTAGACATCAAAGAAACCTAACCCTAGGGATGGGCAGCCAAAAAGTCATGGGCCCCGTTTGGGTAAGTTGGTGCATCAACTTCCGGAGATCGTAACTTTGCATACGATCTCCGTTTTAGAGTGTGATAGCTCGTTGGAAGAGTATCATCGAGGAGGAGATTCATTTTGGGGCCTGAATTATTCCTTAGGCATCATTGAGAACCTCGATCTTGAAAAACCTTCATTTTGACCCTCAGAATGGCCCTGGAAGTAAAAACTACTAAAATGAAGTAGAGGTGCCAAAATGGCGGGAAAACATTTTTGAGCCATTTGGAAAAAGGTGGGTGGCCCAGATATCACCTCAGAATCAAAGCTGGAAGGTCTTGATGTGTAGAATAGATTCATAGGGTATGAACTAAGCCAGGAAAGTTTTAATCCAAAAATGTTGTTTGTTACCTAAAATGGCCTCGAAGGTTCCAGGACCCGATTTTTTCAAACTAGGACCTACCACTAGAAGAATGGTCTCGTAAAAGCTTATTCCTCAATTTTCACTCTGAAAGGATCAATATAGATGAAAAAATATAATGATCCAATCTAAATAAATTGGCTTGTTAAAAAGGATGAGAAGGTAAAATCCAAAGGTTTTTGAGTTGGTTACCCTCCTTATAGTGACAAGATACAATATGGTAACCCCATGAATTTGGAGGAGGACATGAGGAGAACAAATCATATTTATGAATAGATAAATGAAAGGATAGTTTTCCAAAAAACATGGAATGATAATATGAGATGGAAGAAGGAGAGAAAGGAGAAAAAGGGTTTTAAAATACAGCCTTTTTCAAGAGCAGCTCACAAGAAAATCAACAAGGACAATCATCTCGAAATGATCCCACGATGCCATATTCTTTAGAGACGATTTCAAGACAACAACCCATGAATTGTTGAGGATGTGAGGGAGATCAATTCTATAAGTAATTCCCTAAAAAAAGTGAAAAAATGAGGAATTTACACAACATTCAAGAGGATGAAATAGTAGAAGATATGGGAGGAAATATTCCAACGATTTATGAGCCTTGGACAACAAGCAAGAAAAAAATCAATCCCATGATTGGTGGAAGGTAACGTTGATAACCTTCCCATAGAAATTTCAATTGATTATGGGAGCTAGACATAGTTATATAAACTCTAACATTTTTTGAAATATTTCACTTACAAATAAGTAAGCATAAGAATTTTTTGTTATTTCAATTATACAGGGGTTAAGAGGAAAATTAGTGAGTTGGTTAAAGATTTTCCAATAGACTTGAATGGACTTAGCACAAAGGTGGATTTGAAAATCATACCTTTAGGTTCATATTATTTTCTAATAGAAATGGATTGGTTGGAGAGACACCATGATGTCCTATATTATTTGCAGCAATAAAATGACTTGTCTTGATGAGGGAGGAAACAAGGCAAGATTCAAGACATTCCCAGAGCTATATTTGTTAGAGAAATTTCAGCCATGAAACTAAATAAGAGTTTTAGGAATGGATGCAGGATCTTCAGAAACCCATATGCAAAGGGAAACCCGGATATAAAATGAAAAGAAAATTGAATATCATCAGTCTTGAGACATTATATTTGAAATCCTAGAGTTCCACCAAAGGAGACCATTAATTCTCTAATGTCGGTTTAGGAAATACTCTAGCGTTCAATACACCTTACAAAATGGGAAAACCATAATTCAAGGAGTTTCAGATGCATCTTGAAGAATTGTTAAAGAAGGAAGAAAGGAAGTATGGAACCTTAAGGCTATGTATCAATTTCTTAAACCTAAATAAGGTCACCATAAAAAAAAATAAATCCCTTACCAAAGTTGATAGTTTTTATCATCTGAAAGGTGCAAGGATATTTACCAAGATTGAATTGATATTAGTTTATCACCAAGTGAGGATAAAGGGAATAATATATCAGTAACACAAAATTCAAGACAAGATATAAACATTATGGGTTGATATGGTAGTTCTTTTTAGACTATCAAATGCCCCAAAGCTAATTTCATGTGCCTAATGAATGGAGTGTTTAGGAAATACCCTGAACAAGTTTGTAATTGTGTGTTTCCTAGATGACATACTCATCTACTCAAAGAGACAAAAGAGGAGAAATAGAATCATTTAAGAATGGTGTTAGGGTTATAAGAGAAAAAAAAAGTATTCCAAGCTAAGTACATCGTCTATCAAAATAAGATTCATTACTTGGGAAACTGTAGATGGGATAGAAGTTGATCCTAACAATATAGAGGACATTAGAGAATGGAAAATGCCACGAAATGTGGTAGAATCCATATCATTCATGGGTATTTCAATTTATTATAGAATATTCATCATACAATTTTCAAAGATTGCAATCGCCATCACTTTTCAAAAAAAGCGCAAAGATTGCAATCGCCATCACTTTTCAAAAAAAGCGAGTGAAATTCGAATGGACTCATGAATGTGAAGAACAATTTTAACAACTAAAACAAATATTGACTAGTGTGCCAATATTAAATATTGCATACCCCAATGAATACTTTCTTGTGTGCATGGATGCATGCAAGGAAGGGATCAGTTTATTCCTCACACAAAAGTATCATGTGGTATGTTATGAATCCATGAAGTTAAAAGAGCATCAAATAAAGTATGCTACCCATAATCTAGAATTAACAGTCATTTCCATGTGCTAAATATATGGAGACATTACCTAAAAGGGAGGATATTTGAACTAAGTATAGGCCACTATGGTATGAGACATTAGTTTAGATAGCCAACATTAAATGCTAGGAAAACTAGATGGCTTGAATTTATGAGTGACTATGACTTCAAAATTAAGCACATCAAAGGAAAAGAAAATCAAGTGGTTGATGCACTCAATATAAGGCCAAATGAGATCCATATTGTAACCATCATAATGTATATAAAATGTTTAAAATATTAAATTATTGAATGAACAAACTCAAACCAGGAATACTTGCAAATAAGAGGTGCATTACAACAGGGTGTTTTGCATTATAAATTCAAATATTTTAAGGTCAGCGAAGATGGATTTATCATATATAGAGGCAAGGTGTACGTGCCAAAATCCAGTGAGATGAAAAATATAGTGATGAGGGAAGTCCATAATGTACCCTACATTGGTCACCCAGTATATCATAAATTCATTGTATCTATGAGGAGACAATATTTTTGGCATGGACTGACGAAAGAAGTAGCTAATTTTATAGCCAAGTTTTAAGAGTGCCATAAGGTGAAAATCGAGCATAGACATCCAACTAGGCTATTAAATTCATTTCCCATTCTAGAATCAAAATGGGAGGTAGTCACAATGGATTTTATTACAAATGTTCATAAGAAAGTGAAGCAACATGATTCCATCATGGTGGTGGTAGACAAATTGACTAAGGAAACACATTTTATCCCAATGAAGAACACTCACAAGGAAACTGATATTGCAGAGATATAAATGAAAGAAGTTTCCATGCTACATGGAGTTCTTAAGGCAGTAGTTTTAAACAGAGATCCAAAGTTTACTTCCAAGTTTTGGAAAAAACAATTCAAAGTATTTGGGACTAATTTAAACTCGGTGCAATGTATCGCCCAAATTCTAATGGGAAAACAAAGAGGACCAACATAATAATTGAATACATTCTCATAATGTATGTGATGGACCAACCATCAAAGTGGGAAGACTACATCCACTTAGTTGAATTTTATTACAATAATGGGTAACAAGCCCCATTAAAAATGATCCCATTTGAAGCATTGTGTGGCAAAAAGTGTAACACGCTAGTAAGTTGGGATAACCCAACAAATATAGCTATCATTGGGACAAATTTGTTAAAGGAAATGGAAGAGTAGATGATGACGATTAGGAAACATTTAAATGGTTCCATGGACATAAACAATATATTTGGAGACCGAAACATAAATTTGAGAGATTTTAAAGTGGTTGAACATGTATTTTTAAAAGTGAAAGTGAAAAGAAGTTTGCTAAGATTGGGTTGTTTCCCAAAGTTGGAAGCAAGATATTGTGGGATTTTTGAAATATTAGAGAATATATGGATGTTTTCATATATTCTACCATTTCCTACATCCATTATAGTGTATAATGTATTTCATGTGTCATTATTAAATAAATATGTTCCTGACCCTAACCACATAATTGATTGGTCTATTGTCCAAGTGGAATATGAAGGAGACTTATGGGTGCATCCAATGCACATCCTAAAAAGGAAATCCAAGGTGCTCTAGAAAAAATATATGGTGATGGTAAATATTAAATGGACCTATTACGGTCTTGAAGACACTACATGGGAGCATCAATAAACTATGTAGAAGGAATACCCACAAGTTGTTTTCAATTGTGAAGAAAACAAAATGCAAGACTTTGTTTTGGGAAGCTACTTCTACCACCCCATCTCATAGTTCCTAGTAACCTACATTGATAGCCTGATAAGTGAATG
>SNQJ01S0259004.1:0-12353 GCA_010110895.2 Picea sitchensis | reverse complement strand
ACCAGTAAAGGAGAGAGAGAGTGGCACATATCTTGGAGATGAATTTCTGTTCTAGCATAGAGATATCTTGGCATTGTATTGGCTATCTATATTAATGAAGTTTTGTTGGGTTTTCTTCCCCTAGAGGGTTTCCCAGGATAAATGTTGTGTCTCTTGTGATTGTGTATTTCTCAGTGATCTTTGATTATGCTATTGTTATCTAATGAAATGCAAACATCTATAATAATGGCTTAAACATTAACATGGTTTCAGAGCCAAGCTAAAGGAAGCATCTTTCGCAAGATAAAAACGTCACTGTTACCATACCTGCAAATTAGGGTTTTTCAAAAGTGAATCTTTTCAGCCTCAAAACTATCTAGAAATTTGCACCCTCCCCTAAGGATCAATTTGACATCATCAGTGCACCTTTTCAGTGGCTGCATCTCCCGGAAAGTGAAACCCTAGTTTCACAAAAGTACTAGAAGTACCACAAAACCAGTACTAGAGTACCAGAGGTACCAGAAGCACCAGTCCAGAAATCCGCAGATCAGATTTGAAGGGGAAAAATTTGGACTTTCTCAGATCCAAACACACCAGGCAGCTCACCTCAGCCAAGCGCATCTCCTGGTAAGTTCAAATTTTGATTTTGAGCACTTTCATTTTTCGGTCATTTTCCTAGCTCCAAGTAAAGATGTCTGCAAGCATTAAGCTTGTTGACAAGTTAGAATGAGTGGATAGCTTCTGTGCCTGGAAGTATAGGATTGGCCTCATTCTTGAAGAGAATGACCTAGAAATATTCGTAAAAAACGAAGTACTGGAACCCGACGATACCGAAGAAAAGGCAAAGTATCAAAAGGACATAATAAGGGCCAAAAGAATCATTGATGATTCAATTAAAGACCATCAAATTCCTTATGTGTCATCTAAGAAGACTCCAAAAGATATGTTTGATGCCTTGACTAGACTATATGAAGGAAAGAACATAAACTGAAAGATGAATCTTAGAACTCAACTGAAGAATACAAGGATGCAGAAAGGAGAAATGATTCAGGAATACTTCTCCAGAATATCAGAATTCAAACAATAGCTAGAAGCTATTGGAGATACCATAGACGAAGACAAACTCATAATGACGACCCTAAATGGTCTCACAAGACCTTGGGATGCTTTCATCTAGACGATATGTGCCAGAAAGGAGAAACTGAAGTTCGACAACCTATGGGAAGAATGCATCCAAGAAGAAACAAGAGTAGTGAATCGTGAAGCGTTACTAGCAAGGGATGATGATCAAGCCCTAGCCAACCACACCAAAGGAGGAAGGAATAAACCCTACTTCCAAAAGGAGACTCATAAATAGCCTCAACAATCACATAAATGCAATCATAAAGAATCTCATCCAAGGAGATTTTAGAAGAAAGGACAATGAAAGGAAAGAGACTACTCATCTGTACAATGCTATCATTGTGACAAGATGGGACACATTGTGAATTTTTTTCTAGTCAGATGAGAAGAATACAAGAGAAAATAAAAGAGGCTCCATGCCCATGTAGTCGAAGATGAAGAGCCACCCGCAAAGATGATGAGAGAGGAGATCAAAGACCATGTGTTGATCTCAGCCCTCTCAGGATCTGTAACACCTGGAGAGGACTCTTGGATCATCAATAGTGGTGCATCCAAGCACATGACGAGACAAAGAAATATTCTCTCTTGTATCTCAGAGAAGAAGTTTTCTCAGAAGGGACACTTGGTGATGATTATCAGTATCCCATCAAGGGAGTGGGAGAATCAAACCATAAACTGAATTCAAGGAATTTGCTAAAAATGAAGGATGTACTATATGTACCAGGATTGAAGAACCTACTCTCCATTTCATCTTTAGAGAAGAAAGGCTTCAAAGTTGCCTTTATATATGGAGAAGTTCTTATGTGGGCTAAGGGAGAAAATTTAAATGAAGCAATTGTCATTGGCAATGAAGAAAATGGCTTGTATAAATTAAAGGGTCGCTCAGAGGTTGCTATGACCCATGCCATTGAAAACTCATTTGAAATTTGGCATAGAAGATTAGCCCACATCAACTACAAGGTGCTACCATACATATGCAAAGCGGTCACAGGTTTACCATAACTCAAAGGTGACCATAGATGCGTATGCAATGGATGTGCACAAGGGAAGAACATCAAGAACCCTTTTCCAAAGAGGAACAACAAGACATAAGGAGTCCTAGAACTTGTCCATTCAGATGTGTGTGGCCCAATGCCATCATCCTCCATTAGTGGGTATGTATACTATGTATCATTCATTGATGATTACTCTCGTAAAACCTGGATATATTTCTTGAAGACTAAAGATGAAGTGTTCAGTAAGTTCAAGGTATTCAAAGCCTTGATAGAGAACCTTTCTGAAAGAAATATCAAGATACTCAGGTCAGATAATGGAGGAGAATATACCTCAAAAGAATTTGTGAACTTCTGCAAAGATATTGGGATCAAGAGGGAAATCACTACTCCCTATAATCCTCAACAAAATAGTGTAGCTGAACAGAAGAACAGAACCATACTGGAAGTTGTGAAGACTATGATCCATGATCAAGATCTTCCTATGTGCTTATGGGCAGAAGCAACAATGACACCTGTTTATGTGCAGAACCGATTATCCCATAGTGCACTTGGGGTCAAGACACCGGAAAAGATGTTCACCGGAAAGAAGCCAGAGGTAAGCCATCTCAAAATATTTGGCTGTCTAGTATTTATTCATATACCTAAAGAAAAGAGAAACAAGCTGGACCCTTCAGGAAAGAAGGGAATATTTGTGGGATACTGTGAGGTCTCCAAGGCCTTCAAAATATATATACCAGGTTAACATCACATTGAGATCAGTAGGGATGTGACCTTTGATGAAGATGCAACGCTAAAAAAATCTAAAACATTCCAGCTTGAAGAGGTATATGAAGAGGAACCCATAATCCCCAATACTGCAATGAGGGAGGTTCCCAGAGCTGCAGAACCAGTGAGGGAAGTCGTAACTTCCCCTGATTGAAGAGGTACATGAAGAGCAACCCATAATCCCCAATACTGCAATAAGGAGGTTCCCCAGAGTCGTAATCAGTGAGGGATGTCTTAACTTCCCTTGATGAGGAACTCTAGAAGACCATGATATAGTATAAGTGCAAGAACCTCCTCGATGACGATCCTCCATAAAATAAATCCATCTTGGGCTAGAGGGATTATTCAAGATGGAGAGAAGTACCTTGGTTCCCTGCTGAACTACGACACAAAGGAAAAGACCAAAGCCATTCTCCAATTATATGACTTTGATGTGTGACCTCCTAGAAGAGGTCACACATCAAATCCGTACAATTGGAGAATGGCTTTGGTATCTTCACATGTCTCATGGTCCCTTCGAGAACACCATACTTCTATCCATAATAAAGAATGATGCATGGGAAATAGTTCCCAGACCAAGAATAAAGATGTGGTATCCCTCCGTGATGTCTCTTCAAATAAAACATTGGATGGAAGTATTGAGAAGTATAAAGCAAGATTTGTTGCTCGGCTTCTTCCCATAAGGAAGCTGGGCATTGATCAGAAGAGACATTCCCGCCTGCGGGCCAGTTACACTTTGATCAGGACCATCATGGCTCTTGTAGCTAAGATTAAGTGGAAGTTGCACTAGATGGACGTAGCGACAACTTTCCCAAATGTCATCAAGAGTGAAGTGTATATAGAGGTCCTCAAGGATTTGAGGTTGAAGACAAGAGGTCTCATGTCCAAGATTGAAGAAAGCCTTATATCGATTGAAGCAAACTCCCGCAGAAAGGTATGGTCAGAGCAGATGCTTCTATCTAGCTTAGGCTTTACCAAGAGTAGCAGACTCAAATCTCCACTTCAAAAATTATGGATAATGAGCCAATCTTACCGCTATGTATGTGGATGACTTATTCTAATTGAGAAGAAAAGCTCATCATTGAATGTAAAAAGAAGACTTGGTTCGTAATTTAAAATGAAAGACCTTGGCCTAAATTCGCCATTTCTTTAGGTCTTGAGGTATGGTAGAGTCCCGAGAGGATCTTCCCTAACTGGTAACAGTACACAGTCTAAATCTTAAAGATATTCGACATGTCGGAATGCAATTCCGTGAATACACCCATGGAAGCTAAGTTCAAGTTTCGCCGTCGATATGTCGCCATAATTGATTGATGCCATTAATCAGAGCAGAGACATTTTCATTGGATCAACATGTATCACCTAACACCCATACCAAACATTTGTTTTTCTCCAGATTACCTTGAGTCGCTTTTGGTAGAACCCATAATGCGTTCACCCTTAGTGGTTGAAAAAACATGTGATGAGGTACCCTCAAAGGTACAATAGATTATGGTCTCTACTATGATGGAGATCATAATTTCACATTGAGTGGATATAATCGATGATTAAGTGAAGTAAGTTTATGACAAGAAAACACCGTGATATTGCTTCAGCCTTTGGGATCGCCTACGATATCGCGGGCGTAATAGGGAAGCAATCTAGTATTACCTCGACGTTGGAAGGTAATACCATCACCGCGATGTTCTACTAGTCAGCGGCTATATGCCTTGAAAGTTGCTGACATGCATATTTGCTTTGGAGATGAGAGAAACCATGATTCTATGTGACAACCAAAGTCAAAGATAAAGATGACAGAGAATCATGTATTCCAATGATAGGTCAAGAACATAGATATCCACTATCATTTCCTCCGCGACATGATACAGAGAGGAACCCTGAAGCTCCAATACATTAGAACAGATGAACATGTTGCAGATGCGTTGACCAAGCCCGACTGCGGTGAGTTTGAGTAATTCTCCCCGGTGATAAGCTTGGCATAGTCCAAAAGGACCTTCCTCGCTGGGGAGTAGTTGTCGGATGAGATATTCCCCGCCTCTAACCTTTATGGTTGTGATGTGTAAAGCAAGATGTGTACCTGTTTCCTAATCTAGTTGTCGACGCAGCAAGATGTGATGCTGTGTACCTTGCTTTTGGTCGAAGTTGGGTTGTCAGATGGAAAGAAAGATGAGATGTTCCTTTCTTTGACCTAGCTTGTTGTCACACATAAAGCAAGATGTTCCTTTGCTTCCGACCTGAAGCCGCTGTCGTGACGTAAAGAAAAAGATGAGATGTGTTCCTTTGCTTCTAACCTAGTTATCGAATGAAAGCAAGATGTTCTGTTTCCAATCGAAGTTGTTGTGGACGAAGCAAGATGATGCGTGTCTTTGCTTCGACCTAGTTAGACATAAAGTAAGATGTTCCTTGCTTCTGGACCGAAGGTCGCATTACAAAAGCAAGATGAGATGTGTTCCTTTGCTTCCTCGAATTCCATTTGTCGACGTGAAAAGCATGACGCGTTCCTTCTTGCTTTGACCGAAGCAGTTGATGTAAAGAAATATGATGTGTATGATTCCTTGCTTCTGACATAATTGTCAGACGTAAAGCAAGAAGAGATGTTCCTTTCTTCCGACCGAGTTGTCAGACGTAAAAAAAGATGATTCCTATCAATCAATTCGTCGACGTAGCAGCATGAGACGATCCTTCTTTGACCAAGCCGCCGATGTAAAGCAAGTGGATACGATGAGATTCAGCACCGAAAGCCCGCTAGATAGATGTGATGTGCCGCCCAGTATCCCCGCCTCCAACCCGGCTGGTTGTGGACGTAAAGTAGGACGCAGGGGAGTTTGCTTCCGCCTTAAGTGCGCAAGGACGTAGCAAGACGATGAGATGAGACTAGTAATCGAGCTTCCGCCTAGATAGCCAAGTGACGTAAAGCCAATCTAGTATCCCGCTTCCAACCCGATGGTTGTGACGTAAGGCAAGAATATGTAGGGAGTATCTTACCTACTGTTGAGGCCGGATGTAAAGTAAGATGATGATGAGACAAGTAATCGAAGCCTAACTTGGATGTACCGCGACGTAGCTAGTCTTGTATCGGTGGATGATTATGATGTATCAATTTTTATACTAATACATTGATGTAGATGATGATGGCATTCCTTTGAGAATGATGATGCCAGCTGATGAAGAAAAACTCATTGATCATAGATACCCAAGATGATATTGATGATGTTGTCCTCCCACTTGATGTCATTGATGATGTTTCCATCTCTCTCACCAAATGTTGTTGTAGAATACTCTTCTCGTTAAGTGGGAGTGTTGAGATATTGTAACTACAAAGAGTATTCTTATTATTATTGATATATTATTCATGATCAATCCCACCGTGGATTGATCATTGCTCAAGTATTGTAATAGGACCAAATCCTCATGGATTGGTCTACAAAGACAATGCAATAGGCGTAATAAGAAGCCTGGCCCTAGCGCCACAGAGAGACCCAAAATATAATAAAGGTGGGTTTACCCACCCGCTTGAGAAGTTGGTCTGCTGAAGAGACACTTCACACGTGCCACACTTGAATAAATAAAGGAGGCTAGTGCCCATTTGGATGCCAACTCAATTTGCCTGTACTTTTTGAGAGACAAGTTCCTTGGATCTATTACCCACACAAAGGAGAAGAGAGAGTGGTGGATATCTTGGAGAGGACTTTCTAATTTAGCATAAGATCTCTTGGCAATGTATCAAGCATTCATATTAAGGAAGTTTTGTCAATTTTCCCCCTAGAGGGTTTCCCAAGATAAAATGGGTTCTTGTGATTGTGTATTTCTGATCTTGAATATGCTATTGTTATCTAAATGAAATGCAAACATCTATAATAATGGCTTAAAGACAATGGGCCAGGGTATGCATAGGGGGATTCTAATATACTTGAAGGTATGTGGGAGATAATATACTCACCCGCTACCAATAAAGGTGTATATGTTTGTCCAACTAGGTGACTCTACTTGTATTCCCTATGTGTATGTTTCCCAATTAAAGTTTTACTTGTTGAATGATAAATCCCCATGTTTAAATGCATCAACACGCCTCTAGCCTATTTTTTTTTCTAAAATTTGGGTGCATATTGGCACATGAAAGAGATTTAATACCACTTGTAATGCATTTAACCAGTAGAAATGGTAATTATGAGAAATATTTAAGAAATACAAATTGCAAAAGAGTAAATAAGAGAGGCAATGATATAGAACATGTAGAACTTAACCCTTGTATTGATAATATGGAAAAAAAGGTTCGAAAGCATCTTCAAGGGGGAAACCCTCGTGATTGAGTAGAGTTCCAAATACAATAACAACATTTGACACAAAACATTACATAGCCTACTATCTCTATAAATAGTTTCTCTCGAACTAAATCCTAACTTCTGATGGTCCCATCACTAATGAGTACCCAACCACTTAGTGGACTCCATTTTAATAGTGACCCTTTGACATTGAGTAACTACTTACCAACTACCTAATGGGCCTTATTTGAAGAAGATGACTTCACACATTAATTAACTAACTCATAAGTACCTCAAAATAGAGAGGTTAGGATAGAGATATAATAGATTAGATTGTGACATAGAAGTAGTCTAAACATAAGGACATGAGGATTTAACATCTGATTCATGATATTTGGGTAACCCTTCCATAACAAGTTTGTAAAGAAGGAAATGAGGAGGATTGATTACTGGGGTGAGCTTCATCATCTTGATTGTAGAGATGGACATAAAGGATTTAGATGTGGTGACTTGAAGAATATCGGGGAGCTCAATAGGAGGAGAAGGGTTTGATCTTTGGGTTTTCTAGGGAGATGGAAATGAGTATCAAGAAAGGATTGGTGAATGGTAGTGCAAGAGTATAATTCATCAATTTGATGATCAATAGACTTGATATAATCATCAATGAAGTCAATCTTATTTTGGGTGCCAATTTTAATGGTATATGGAAGCTCAAATTCCATACACAAAGCGGTTCAAAACTCTAAGAAATACTCTATGAAAAACTTGCCTTACAATGAACAAATGAACTTCTTAAGTAGGGTCCAAGGCACACCTAGAATATGCTCAGTATGCCATAAAATAAAGCAGTGCAATGAATCATGGTCCTACTAACAACTTAATGTCAAATGATTCTTTCAATAAGAAAATATATGACATAAAGTATCTAAATAATGTTTCCACTATCACAAGCAAAATCTTTGGATTATTTGTAGAGGACAATGGGGTCCACTATGCTTCTACTACGGTAAGTATACTAGTTGCACACCCTACTTTGTTTCAAGATTACTTGGATCTCACTATGTAAATGCCAAAAACCATAGCGAAAACTATGCTCGAAAATTCCTTTGAAAAACATGTGAAAAAGTGTAAGTGAGGTGAAAATAGCAAATTGATGTTTCATAAGTGTTAATTACTAACCCAGGTTGACCTAGTCGAACTTTATTGAATTTCACCATAATCATTGAGCTTTGTTAAGTCTTTTCAAATTTGGAAAGGTTTCACCAATTCAAACTTAATTGAATTTCACCATAATCATTGATCTTCATTGAGTCTTGGCAATTTTGGAAAGTTTGACTTGGTCAAACTTCATTGAATTTCACCATAATCATTGAGCTTTGTTGAGTCTTGTCAAATTTGACATGGTTTGAGCAAGTCAACTTTGATTTTTTAGGTTAAATCATGCCAAGCTTAGGTCAATTCATAAACTAAGTTTGGATAATTCTAGATTGGGTCTAATTTAATCCACCTTTGTTTTGAGGACATGTTAAGTCAAATAAAAAGTCCATATAAATCTTGTGAATTTGGCTACTATGATTTTGACATCATGCCCACACTTTTATACTTTATTAAACCAATTTGGTGATTTTAGTATACTCATACACTCATTCTTTAATTTTTTTGTTTTATTATATAATAGAGAGGATTTTATCACATAGGGGATGGCAGTCATTGTACATATCTTAATTTTTTCCCTTCTAAATTCCTTATGCACATATTATATCATTTTTGAAACAAGTGGGATAATCTACAAGGTGGTTAGTTCCGATTTTCGAAGTTGATGTAACAATTTGTAGTAACTATTTTTAACATAGAACATCCTATGTAAAGGGTAACCTTGAAAATTATTTTTTTTACTGTTGAAAGTCATTGAAACACCAAAGAACAATATATCATGAATAACCATACTGAAAATAATAAGTTTTGAATTCAATATATGCATAAATGCATTTGACTTGTCTCTTTTTTTAAGAAGGAAAATTTTATTTTTTGAGTATAGGTTAAATGAGAATCGATTATGCAATTCATAGGAGTATGAATTTTCATGGCTTCTTATACAGTCGACAAAGTACACTCTTCAAGAGCCAATTTACTTACTATACACAAAATTGACAAGACATGTTGAATGCAATTTTGAACATGGACATAAGTTGAGAGTTGTGTAACATGGATTGGACAATAGAGATTGATCTAGAAAACAACATGGATACCATCTTCTTATGTAATAAAATTTATTGTTATTGAGATTCATATTTTCACTATATGCTAGAGTGATTACGAATTTGCAACTTGCTTTCGCAATGGAAAACATATTATTATTTCACTATATGCTCCAATCTTCACATAACACTAAAATATATTGGAGGACTTGATTAAAACACATAAATAAAGAAAACAATGAAAATACAATTTCAAATATAGATATGAAGATTTAAAAAAGAAACATAGTTCACTTATGACAAATTTAAAACTACAAAGTGTTTAACATGGTGTGGAAATAATTTATTGTACTTTTGAAACTATTATACTCAATAAGCATGCAAATCAACAAACAACAATGTAAACCAAACTCATTTAATAAAAACTAAAATTGTGACTTCCTCTTCAACATTCAATATATTGGTTCATCCACTTCAAGCCAAACTATGTTGTATATTTAATAGTAAATTGAGATCATGTTAACAAAATTATAACTATTCCTCATAATTTGCCAATTAAGTGTAGTACTATGTTTAGCTATGTTTTGAGAGAGAAAAATCAACAAAAATGATGTGTATGAATGAAGTACTCAATAAGCATGCAAATCAACAAGCAACATCATAAAACAAAGTTTATTTAATAAAATAAAATTAGGACTTCCTCCTCGAATATTCAATACATTGGGTCCTCCACTTCAAGCCAAACTTTGATGTACATTTAATAGTAAGTTGAGATCATGTTAACAAAATTATAACCATTCCCCATGATTTGCCAATTAAGTGACTATGTTGAGCTATGTTTTGAGGGAAAAAAAGCAACAAAAATGATGTGTATAAATGAAGGTATATGGTGTTTTCAGATGTGTATGAATGAAGGTATATGATGTACTTATAAGAATACAATTTCTCTTAGAGATGCAAGATTGCCTTTTAAAAATACATATGCCTATTACAACAATTATTAATGATTTTGATAAGCATTAAACAATAAGGAACATCACTAAATGATAATCAAAATTTATGTTACAAATGCTAAGGCTTTATCATTAGTTAATACATTTAATAATTAAATTTAGTAATCACTTTGACAATTTTCATTTTCATTTCCTTATTTAGACTGACATTGTAAAATTATGGAAAAAATATCCCTAAGATTGGAAGGTAAAATTTAAATATATAAAAAATCCAATTGATAGATATTAATGGGGAAATTTACCAAATCTAATTATTTGATGATAGTATCATAAATTAAAATAATAATAATAATTGATGGATATTAATTGATGATAATACTAATAGATTAAAAATGCACATGTGTATTACAATAATTATTAATGATTTTGAGGAGCATTAAGCAATAATGAACATCAATAAATGATAATCAAAATTTATTTTGCAAATGCTAAGGCTCTATCATTAGTTAATATATTTAATAATTAAATTTAGTAATCACTTTGACAATTTTCATCTTGTTTGAGTGGGACTTTAAAATTATGAAAAATTATCTCTAAGGTTGAAGCAATGTGATTTTAAATATATAAAAAATATAATTGATGGATATTAATGGGGAAATTTACCAATTATAATTATTTGATGATAATATCATAAATTAAAATAATAATTAGTTTGTTGGGATAGTTTAATTGGTTGAGTGCTATCGATTACAAGTAAAGGTCCAATAATCAAGTCCAGGTTCTTTGTGAATATTATGGACCTCATTTGATGTTTTTATGGGGTTAGGTTGCCAAGACTACAACCTACCAAATTACCCTATGTACCATTCTTGGAATAAGGGGAAGTGCTTTGTGGATTTTTCTTCAAGATATGCATTTCATTGAAAAAATAAAAATAAAAATAATAATAATTCTAATTTAAGATCATACTCTAGTTGGACATCAAATTGACATATGATATTGCTTTGTTTGTGGGACAAGGACCCATAAATACCTAGTTTATGGAAGTGTTCTTACTTATAACTTCCAAGGAGGAAACACATATTTTTAAACTATTAAACTTAGATCATTATATAAACATTAAATTATCATTAATTAGTAAAATATATTTATAATGTACTAATAATAATATAATATAATTCCTACCTATACTATGTAGAGGTAATATTACTATATTGCTAAGAACCCAAATTGTTTGAGGGAAATAATTTAATTTATATTATATATTTTAAAGTCTTAAAAAAAAATTATTTTATCTTTGAATTCATGATTAAGAAGAGGGTTGTTTTGTTTTGGAATTAAGGTTAGGAAAAAAGTCTAGGATTCTTCCACCACAACTAAAATGCCATTTTTCCACATATCAAAAAATCTCTAATAAAATTGTATGGCCCAAGCATCTAGACCAATATTACTTCTTTGAGCTCGTTCTTAGTCACTTTTGCGATTCCTCATTGTTATAAACCACCTTTTTTATGAACTTGGCAAACAATTTGTAAAATATCATTAACATAAACCCTCATGGATCCTTATATAATTGTTTGAAATAAAAAACACCATCGAATTAGTTATTGTTATTGAGTGGTAGTGATATTGGATACAGTAGGCCCAGGCAACACCTAAATGGTATTTGAATTCTTCTTACCTTAAAAAATAGTACTCTCATCTCCTAATTCTTCCAACAATTTTCTTTTTTTTTCTTCTATAATTCTCAAGGTTGTCTTATCCTCTTCTTTTCTTCTAAACTTATCCTCTTCTTTTCTTCTATAAAAAAAATCATGGCTATTCCTTTAAAAAAAAAATCATTTTTTTTTTCCACTTATAAAATATCATTTTAAAAATTCTTAAATTTCTATTTGACCATGATATTGTAGCCTTTTCACCATCTGAATGTTTGAGTTAAATCACAATATGGCAGGTCAAAAAAAGTGCATTCTTCCTTAACAATAATGTTGGAGAATTCCTCATCATGGATTGAATTTAAAAAGCCCCAAAGGAATTTTTTTGTCATCTTTTCTTATTTAAAGAAAAATTGAAACATGA
>SNQJ01S0259003.1:0-12353 GCA_010110895.2 Picea sitchensis | reverse complement strand
TTGTGCATCCTTGCAATCCTACAAATTTTTTTTTAATAGATATGGAGCCCAACTGAGTAGACTCCTCTTTTCGTATTGCGCGACTGCTGGTATTACTCCTACAGGGGCTTCCTCCTTGTAACATTTCCTCAAAAGTTTACATGGCATCATTTTTGTCGTGAACTTCGTTGATGGATCATTTATTTTTCTAATAACCATTCCCCTAGATCCTCTGTTAGTCCCATACTTGTTATTTATTGTAACACCATGTTTCCCCCAGTTTGTAAATATAACTATAATGGCCAAGAGACTATGGAAAACTTAATATGTGTGAATTTTTGATTTGATAGACCTTTGTATAAAGGGTCAATGAAGGTAAATTCTTTTATTAACTATAAAAATGGATAAATGTTGCATGACTGTAGGAAGGGGGGTGAACTAAGAAAGACCACAAATGTTATGAAAAGAGATGGTGAAGGGGACCAAGAATGGTTGTGTTACCTTCACCAAAACATTACCTTACTGGATTTAATTGCTCAAGACAAGAACAATCCTCTGACTCAAAAATGAATTATAGTCAGGATGGTAGGTGGAAATATCTCCTCAAGAGTTAATGGGAGGATGGGGCAGAGCACCCATCTGTAAGGATTCTAGACCTGACCACGGGCTGGGGATTCGAGCCACACACAACCTTGCTAAAAGAGGCGAGAAAGGAAGGTGTGGTGGGAAGAGGGAGACATGCGAAGAGTGTAGAGACGAGAGGTAAAGCTCCCAGGTTCAAGGAAGAACTGGAAAATAAGCGTTCTGGTCACAGGAAATGGTTGAGAAGGTTATGATACAAGATGATAAATGAGGCTGGTCCTCCTTGCTTGGTATTGTGTAAACCATTGCCAAGATGCCGCGGGAGGAGGAGAGTAACCTCCGTCCCCACTAGTGTTGAGCCGGAAGAAAATATTTTTTTGTAGAGCATCATGGTCTAGCTCGGGGGTGGCTAGTGGTAAATCCGTTTAGAGTGACTAAGCCTATGTTTGGGTGGAAATGGGCACCTCTTTCAACAGTCCCTTCATGTTATCTAGTTCTGATAAGTATTTTCCATGTTTTATGTATTGAACTGGAATAATGGATGAAAGCTTGAATTTATACATATGTGAATTTATAAATGACTTATGTGTGGAATGGTTATGATATGCGTATGCCTCCTTCTCTTTGTAAACTTACACTTTTGACCAATAGTTGGTATGCCCAACTTAGCTCCTAAGGATTCCTGTGACATAAGCTTGTAAAACGATTGAGACAGGAGATATCGTGATGACCTAAACTTGTCCTTCTGAAGAGGATGCCTCTTCCAGACCCCTTTTCATGCGACCATAACTTCCAGACCCAAGTCCTTAGCCATTTCATGGTAAAATATCAGGAAGGATAGCTAAGTGGAAGCCTTAAAAAGGGGAGGCCCCTTCATTTGGAAGACAAGAATATGAGATCCGTTCAAAAGGACCCATATGACCAATACCCAGGAACCTTGGCCTAAGCCTAAGGAAGTTATGTCCCCTTGGCTTTGTAGCTCCAGAAGTCTGGGACTTCGAAGTATGACCGATATCATTAGCCTTGTATGGGTCAAAGGTAACCGAGAGACTCGGTTTCCTGTAAGATTGTCCGGTGATAGGCGGTTCCCCAAGTGGTTGGGTAAACCTATCTTGCCAAATAAACCAGGATCCAAAACCCCAAAGGTCGGAGCCACGAAGGACCTAGAACCGTAGATCATGGGATCCTTTAGATCCTTTTCTGAGCCATCAATATATCAAGGACACGTGGTGCTACTCCCTCTAATTCGGAGATTGAACGCTTCGGAAGGTAAGAGGACTTTGCATAACAACACTCCCGAATGCTGAAACCCCAAGGGTAACCAAAGTCGTAGATCTATAAGTCTATGTGACTGGATCTCGACCGTGAGATATGAGGAATGTAGAATCTTGTCAGTTCGAGGTGATGAGGTGTGGTGACATCATCCATATTTATGTTGATTTAAAATTGATGAGCCACGCACCACATGGATCCATGCTCATCACCTACCCCATAGAACCCTTGAAACATGACATATGTCATCCCGGGTGAGGGCACATGTCGCGCCTGACCCATAAACGTGCCAGCCCTAGTTCGTCCCTGCTTGGCCAACATGGTTGGAGACATAATAAATACCCCATGAGTTTAGAAAACTTTGTATTTTAGAATATTTAGTGAGTGGTACAATATAGGAACGTCCAACCCAAATTGTCGATCGTCGAACACAACGAGAGTTTGGGAGTTTGGGCATAGTGTGGAATAAGGAATGTTTGATGAGAATCGTTGATCAACGAAGGTTGAAATTCCAATAATGATAGTCGATCGCCGAACATAATGAGAGTTTGAGAGTTTGGGCATAGTGTGGAATAAGGAATGTTCGACGAGAATCGTCGATAGCCAAATGCTGAAGGGATAGGGGCACATGGAGACATTTCGGGACTTCGAGGATTTGGGAAAAGATATGATGCACATAGATAGCTAAATCCCCCTCCTTAACTGTAGGATCTTAGCAGAGGATGTGGACCATTGATTTCCTCCATTGTTCGATGATCTAGGAATTTGTCAACACTTTTGGGAACTCCCGAAGTCTAGGAACTTTTGAAGTGTTGAGACCTTGCTAACAGAGGCTCTTAACTCCTAGTTTTTCAACCTGAGGTCATGAGGTGAATCCTTCTAGCTGGTTTAATCTCCTAGTGAGAGATGTAAGCTTTAAGAATATGGTTAAGAGGGTTCCATAAGTGGCCACAATAGGAGGAGTACCTTGAAGAAGGTACAACTTGGAGACATGGGACACTATTCGGGAGAATCCTCTGGTAAGAAAACTGGCAACTCGGAGGGATCTTCTAGTAGAAAAACTAGCTCACCTTCTCAAAGGAGAGGGAAGAAGTGAAAGTATTCCAAAATTCATGACCATGAAGAGTTCAAGAAATCCAAACCACCCTCTTTCGATGGTGAGATTAATAAATTGGAAGAGGCAGAGGCTTGGCTACTTGGTTTAAATAAGTACTTCAGAGTTCATGAATATTCTGAAAACTTGAAGGCTCAAATAACCATCTTCAACCTGAATGGAAAGGCTTCCATTTGGTGGGAAGATCTTAAGAATGCGAAAGGAATTCATGAAAAGGACTTATCATGTAAACATTTTGAGGAACACTTCAAGAAAAAGAATTTGTCAGAGAAATACCTCGATGGGAAGACTAAGTATTTCTATGAACTCAATCTTGGACAACTCAACATAGAGGAATATATCAATAAATTCCTTGAGTTGTTGAGGTATGTACCCTACATAAAAGATGAAAAGGTAAAAGTGATATGATTTATTAGTGGATTACCTCAGACCTACCAGAAAAAGATTAAGTTTGACGAGCCAAAGACCTTACAAAACATTATCTGGAAGGCAAGGTACTGTTATGAATAGTTCGAGAGTCAGACAAAACCTCACGAGGATTGGAAGAAGAAGAGCAGTTTAGGATTCAATAAGAAGGGGTTCAAATCCTCAAGATTTAACAACTATAGGAAGGAATATAGGATAATCCTTCATGCTAGAAGTGTATATCAGCAGAATTTCCCCTCCCAGAGTGGAAATAAACCTTTTGGAGAAACCCTAGGAAAGATGGATAACCCAAAGAAGGAACCCTTGAAATGTCAGGGTTGTGGAGAAGAACATCTACTGAGGGATTGTCCACACAGACAATAGAACAATAGGAGAGTTTACAACATCCAAGAAGTTATCAACACCAATGATGTGGCTAGGAGTATTCCATGGATTTATCCAGCTGTGGATAATAAACAAGCCAACCACCAAGCTTTAGTGGTGGAGATGGAAGGTATGATCACTAACCATCTAATTTGTATTTTAATTGATCTTGGTTGTAATTTGAGTTATGTGGTCCCTCAGATTGCTGATAAGTGTAAACTGCAATGACATAGACATGCTAATCCATGGTTGGTACAACTAGCAACTGACACCAAAAGAAAAGTAGCGGAGGTCATACCAACTTGCCAATTCATTATGGATGGATTGACCACCCAAGCTACCATTAACATGCTTCCCCTAGGATCTTATGACCTGTTGATTGGTATGGAATGGCTAGCCACATATAAAACTAAGTTGGATTGTTACCATAAAAACTTAGAATGTGTAAATGAAGAAGGGAGAAAGATAACCCTATGAGGAATTCAGAAGCCTATATTAGTGTTGGCCCTTAACCAAGTTTTGGGATATCCTTGGTCAATTTTGACCTATTTTGGGACTTTGATAGCCTATCGAAGACAGAGCGCAAGACAAAGCAAAGATCACGAGATCTCGACCCCTTTTTGGGTCCTTTTTGGGATTTGGGAATATGTAACGGGAATGGGATGTCAGCCCATGGGTTTACCCATGTTTAGGCCTATTTTGTAAATTATAAATAGGTGTCTAAGCAATGTAATAAGGGGCATCTATGTGATGTATGGCCGATAAGCTAAGTGCTAAGTGCAAGTATGGTTTGTAGATGCTCTATGCATATTGTGAGAAACTTGTAGAGTTAGGTNGCCTATTTTGTAAATTATAAATAGGTGTCTAAGCAATGTAATAAGGGGCATCTATGTGATGTATGGCCGATAAGCTAAGTGCTAAGTGCAAGTATGGTTTGTAGATGCTCTATGCATATTGTGAGAAACTTGTAGAGTTAGGTACAAGTGGTTGTAACAGACTGTGAAAGGCTTTGTGCTAGACCTAGCTTGGGGAAGGAGGATATGGTGAGGTGCGTGTAGATCTCCTGTCCTATGCGGAGTAGGGTTTTTTGTGGCTCTGTGCATGTAGATGACCGATTAAAGCTAATAAAGAAGAATAGTTGGTGGATGTAGCCCTAGGGTGGGGGTGAACCACGTAAATACTATGTTATCCTAGTTTGTGCGATGTGTTGGTGTATTTATGTGTTATTTGCTAAGTGCTTGATCTAGATAGATAGATAGATCTATTTATGATTTGTGCTTATGATGAATCTGGATGTTAGATCTGATATAGGTGAATGTTCTTAGTGCTTGAATCTACCATATCTGATTCATTTATTGATGCTAAGTTCTTAAATACATTAGATCTGGGTGAATTATGTGATGCTCTGTTTTATTTGTGAAGTAGATATTGGGTAAATAATGATGAACTAATGGTGCTAAGTGCTCTATTAAGTATTGTAATCACAAATCTGTGTCCCAGCTAAGGTTGCAGACACCTGAGTCCTGCAACCACCCTTGCCTCTACCTCGGGTGAGACTTCATCTACTTCGCAGGTATTGCTGAAAGGGCCAGTAGTTAGGGTTTTGTTGGTGCATTGTTGTAGCATTGAACCTTGGGTTTTCCTTTGTGCCAACACTCAGTGAGATGAATATCAGACCTTCAAATGAAAAATTATTGTAGAAAGGGATGTCCTTTATATGAAATACATGTGTTGGAGTCCATTGAGGATGACAGACCAAACCTAGAGGACCACCCCATATTAAGAGAATATAAATATGTGTTTCCTAAAGAGGTACCAGGTCTACCTCTGAGAAGAGACATTAACTTCTCCATAGAGCTTGCACCAGAAGTAGTGCCAGTGTCTAGGACACCCTATAGGATGAGTACACCTGAGCTAGTTGAGCTCAAGCTATAGCTAAAGGAAATGATGGACAAAGGCTACATCCAACCCAGTGTGTCTCCATGGGGAGCACCAGTCATGTTTGTGAAGAAGAAAGATGGTACACTCTGATTGTGCATAGATTATAGACAACTCAATAAGACAACCATAACGAACAAGTACACCTTACCAAGAATAGATGACGCGTTTAACCAATTAGGGGGTGCTTCCATTTTCTCCAAGATTGAATTAAGGTCTGGATACCATCAAGTTCGAATCAAGGATAAAGACATCCACAAAATATTCTTCGGGACCAGATATGGTCACTATGAATTTGTGGTGGTGCCATTTGGATTAACCAATGCCCCCGCCACTTTTATGTGCTTGATGAATAATGTACTCAACAATTTCCTAGACAGATTTGTATTGGCTTTCATTAACGATATCCTAATCTACTCCAAGAACATAGAGGAGCATGAATAACATCTCAGGCTTATACTTCAAGTTCTAAGAGAGCATCAACTCTACGCTAAGTTTAACAAGTGTGACTTTTTTCCAAAAACAAGTCCATTACTTAGGCCATGTTATTAATAAAGAAGGAGTGGAAGTAGACTGTGACAAGATCGTATTTATTATGGAATGGGCTACCCCAAAGAATGTATCTGATATCAGATCCTTTATGGGCTTAGCAGGATATTATAGAAGGTTTATAAAAGGATTTTCCAAGATTGGTTGCCCAATCACAACTCTTCAGAAAAAAGGGGGTTAAATTCACTTGGACATCGAAATGTGAAAAAGGATTTTAGGAACTGAAATACCTTCTGAACCATGCACCCGTGCTGAATATTGCAGACCCTGATACTAACTTCCTCGTATGCACAGATGCCTGGAAGGAAGGACTCAGAGGATTCCTTATGCAAGAAGGACGTGTAGTTTGCTATGAATCCAAAAAATTGAATGAGCATGAAATCAATTATATGACCCATGATCTAGAGTTGGTTTCCATAGTGCATGCTTTAAAAATGTGGAGGCATTACCTCATGGGTAGGAGATTTATACTTATGACAGACCACTATGGGTTGAGGCACCTGTTTGATCAACCAAAACTCAATGCTAGAAAATATAGGTGGATGGATCTCCTTAGTGAGTTTGATTTTGAAATCAAACACATAAAAGGAAAGGAAAATAGGGTGGTCGATGCCCTTAGCATAAGTATGAAAATGATTCACCTCGAAGCGATGAGAACCTGTGAAACGAATGTCAGGGAAAGAGTTAGGAATGCACAATAAACAAATGCATTCTTCAAGAACGTGTAATCATACCTAAAGAAAGAGCCCACATGGATAAAGTATGAAGGCTATCAGATGTTGGACGAAGGTCTGCTGACTTATAGAAACAGATTGTATATCCCAATTTGTGATAAATTGAAGGGGTTCATAATGGACGAACTGTACAAGAGACCATACACTAGTAATCCAGGTTATTAGAAAATGATTACGGCCACTAGAAAACAATTCTATTGTCCTAGATTGAAAAAGGACATAGCTGAATATTTAGCTAAATGTCTAGAATGCCAGCAAGTTAAGGAAGAACACCGACACCCAACAGGGTTGTTGCAACCTCTACCAATTCCGAAATGGAAATGGGAGACCATCTCCATGGATTTCATCACCGGATTACCAAAACTGGCCAGGAAAAATGATGCCCTCATGGTAGTGGTGGACAAGTTGAGCAAGTCCACTCACTTCATTCCTGTCAAATCGACTTGCAAGGAAATATATATTGCCAACATCTTCATGAAGGATATATTCAGACTGCATGGCATGCCTAGGGAGATTGTATCTGAAAGAGACACGAAATTCACTTCAAGCTTTTGGAAATCCTTGATGGCCAGTTTTGAGACTAAATTGTTGTTTAGCAAAACCTATCACCCTCAAAACGATGGATAGACAGAAAGAGTAAACCAAATATTAGAAGACATGCTAAGAATGCATGTAATGCATCAGCCTAAGAAGTGGGAGGACTACCTGTCACTGGTAGAATTTTCCTACAACAATGGTTATCAAGAATTACTGAAGATGATCCCTTTGAAAGACCTCTATGGGAGACAGTGAAAGACTCGAGTTAGTTGGAGTAATCCAATGGATAGAATTACAATCGAACCCGACATGCTGAAAGAAATGGAACAACAAGTGATTCAGATAAAGAAAAATCCGAAAATCTCTTAAGATAGACAGAAAAGGTACATCGACAGAAAGAGAACTCTCGGAGAGTTCAATTCAAGAGATCATGTCAATCTCAAAGTTAGGCCCATAAAGAGTTCCCTGAGAATGGGAGCGTGTGCCAAGCTGGAACATCCGTATTGTGGGCCCTTTGAATTCTTAGATAGAGTGGGACCTGTAGCCTATAGTCTAGCACTCCCTCCCATAGTAAAGGGACATAAGTTTTTCCATGTTTCATTGTTGAAGAAATATGTACATGATTATTATCATATAATTGACTGGTCTGTGATCCAGGTGGATTCAGAGGGAGGATTCCTGCTAGAACCTCAATGCATACTAGATAGGAAAGAAACCCCACTCAAGAACTGAACCATTGCACAGGTCAAGGTGCAGTGGAAACACTTTGGCCCAGATGAGGCTACATGGGAAATGGAGGATGCCATGAGACAAGCATATCCATTTTTGTTCACTTCTGTACATACAAAGCATGTTGGCAGATAGAACATCAAGGACGATGTTCCTTTAAGGGGGAGGGAATTGTAACACCATGTTTCCCCTAGTTTGTAAATATAACTATAATGGCCAAGAGACTATGGAAAACTTAATATGTGTGAATTTTTTATTTGATGGACCTTTGTATAAAGGGTCAATGAATGTAAATTCTGTTATTAACTTGAAAAATGGATAAGTGTTGCATGATTGTTGGAAGGGGGGTGAACTAACAAATACCATGAATTCTATGAAAATATATGGTTAAGGGGACTAGGAATGGTTGCGTTAACCTTTACCAAACCAATACCTTACTGGATTTAATTGCTCAGGACCAGAACAGTCCTCTGACCCAGAAATGAATTACAGTCAGGTTGGTAGGTGGGAAGACCTCCTCAAGAGTTAATGGGGGGATGGGGTAGAGCACCCATCTTTAAGGCTTCCAGACCTGACCATAGGCTGGGGATTCAAGCCACACACAACCTTGATGAAAGAGGAAAGAAAGGAAGGTGTGGGGGGCAGAGGGAGACCTGCAAAGAGTGCAGAGGCAAGAGGTAAAGCTCTCGGGTTCAAGGAAGAACTGGAAAATAAATGTTCTAGTCACAGGAAATGGCTGAGAAGGTTATGATACAAGCTGATAAATGAGTTTGGTCCTCCTTGATTGGTATCGTGTAAACCATTTCCAAGATCCCGTAGGAGGAGGAGAGTAACCTCCGTCCCTATTTTTGCTAAGCCAGAAGAAAATATTATGTTGCAGAGCATCATGGTCTAGCTTGGGGTTGGCTAGTGGTAAATCCGTTTGGAGTGACTGAGCCTATGGTTGGATGGAAATGTGCACCCCTTTTAGTAGTCACTTCATGTTATCTGATTCTAAAAAGTATTTTCCCTGTTTTATGTATTGAACTGGAATAATGGATGAATTCTTGGATTTATACATATGTGCATTTATAAATGACTTATGTGTAGAATGGTTATGATATGTGTATGCCTCCTTCTCTTTGTAAACTTACACTTTTGACAAATAGTCGGTATGCTCATCTTAGCTCCCGAGGCTTCCTCGGACATAAGCTTGTAAGACAGACGAGATAGGAGATATCATGACGACCTGAACCTGTCTGTCTGAAAAGGATGTCTCTTCCAAACCCCTTGTCGTGCAACCAGAACTTCTAGACCCAAGTCCTTAACCATTTCATGGTAAAATATCAGTAAGGATAACTAAGTGGAAGCCTTAAAAAGGGGAGGTCCCTTCATTTGGAATACAAGCAAATGGGATCCATTCAAAAGGACCCATATGACCAATACCCAGGAACCTTGGGATAATCCTAAGGAAGCTATGTCCCCTTGGCTTTGTAGCTTTGAAAGTCTGGGACTTCAGAGTATGACTGATATCATCAGCCTTATATGGGTCGAAGGTAACCGGGAGACTCGGTTTCCCATAAGATTGTTCGGCGATAGGCGGTTCCCCAGGTGGTTGGGTGAACCTATCTCACCAACTAAACCAGGATCCAAAACCCCGAAGGTCGGAGCCGTGAAGGACCTAGAACCATAGATCGTGGGATCCTTCAGATCCTTTTCCCAGCCGTCGATATATTAGGGACACGTGGCACTAGTCCCTCTAATTCAGAGATTGTACGCTTCAGAAGGTAAGAGGAGTTTTCTTAGCAACACTCTCGAGCATCAAAACCCTGAGGTAACCAGAGTCGTAGATCTATAAGTCAACGCGACTGGATCTCGACCATGAGATCTGAGGAAAGTAGGAGCATGTTAGTTCAATGTGACGAGGTGCAATGACATCATCCATGATGATGTGGATTCAAACTTGATGAGCCACACATCACTTGGATCCATGCGCATCATCTACCCCATAGAGCCCTTGAAACATGACATGTGTCATCCTGGGTGAGGGCACGTGTCACCCCGTAACTCAACTATGTGTTAGCCCTGGTTCGTGCCTTCCTGGCCAACATGGTTGGCGACGTAATCAAGACCCCGTGAGTTTAGACAACTTCAGAGTTTGAAATATTTAGTGAGTGGTACAATATAGGAACATCCAACCCAAATCGTCGATCACCGAACATAACAAGAGTTCAGGAGTTTGGGCATAGTGTGGAATAAGGAATGTTTGACGAGAATCACCAATCACCGAATGCCAAAGGGATAGGGGTGCGTGGAGACATTTCGGGACTTCGGGGATTTGGGAAAAGGTATGATGCGTGTAGATAGCTAAAGCCCCCTCCTTAACTTTAGGATCTCAACAGAGGATGTGGACCGTTGATTTCCTCCATTGTTCGACGATCTAGGAAATTTTCAACACTTTTGGGAACTACCGAAGTCCGTGAACTTCCGAAGTGTTGAGACCTTGCTAACACAGGCTCTTAGCTCCCATTTTTTCATCATGAGGTCACGAGGAGGACCCCGCTAGCTTGTTTAATCACCTAGTGAGAGATGTAAGCTTTGGGAAGATGGTTAAGAGGGTTTTGGCTTAAGTAAAGGACCAAAAACGAACCAGGAAAAGAGAAAATTTGATGCCCCTCCCATAGAAAGGCTATTTAGGGGTTGGGAGTGTTACATTTATCTCATCTTTTAGGGATTTTTCTTTGGTTTTATCATCCATGTATTGTTCTGGTTTTGCACTGTCTGTTGGTAAACCTGTGATTTCTGCAATTATGTCCAAATATATGGATACATGCCTCTCCATCCATAAGATGCCTCCATGTACTAGTGCCAATAGTTGTTTTACATAGACATTTACACATTTTCCTCTCCCAAAGTGAGGAATCTCTTGCAGGTTCATGACCCTGTGTTATATAGTTCTGCAATCCATTGTTTTAGCTCCAAAATGGGATCCCTTGATGGACCCTCTCCTCTACTCTTCATGTACAATTATTGTACAAAATTAGGGAACTTCCCTGTGTCTGCCACATCATTATCAACATACTTAATCTTGATCACACATCCTAACATGTCACCAACTACTTTGACTCCTTTAGGTATTTGCGACAGTGATAATGTTAGTTCCTTCTTCTTGGTCGATGTTCTTGGCATGACAGTTTTTTCCCTACTTTTCTTCTTTTCTACTGATGGCCCTACTTCTTGGTTCTCATCCTCATCTTCATCTGTGCCTGAGTTCTGTTGGTCTGTAATATCCTCAACTTGCACTTGTTCCTTTCAGTGCTATGCTGGCTCTGCTACACAATGTTGTACTTTTTCGTCATGTTCTCTAGTCTCATTAGACTATGTCCTTTCACCATCTTCCTCATCTAGTTGTTTTGCTGCTCCTAATCCAATTTGTTGCATGAGGTTTTTTCTCTATGCTAGGGTTTCATGTTTCACCCCGTGGGTCGAAATCCATTTCCTCTATCGCCAGATCCTTCTCTTCTACAATGGTGGGACTAATTGGTTCAATGACTAGAGATGGAATTGCATCCACATCCACCACTCCTTCCTGTTGATTCGAGTTTTCCCCATTGACTATTGTGTCCTATGGAGAACTCATGTCACTTCATGTTTTCCTTGCAATCCGACTGGGAGATCCAAACTTTGGTGGTGCCATTCTGCTAAATCTCGAAAAGGTTGCTCTGAATCTTAACTAAATACCTCTGAGTCACCTGCTCGCACTAGGTTTTCTTTCTTATCTCTTGTTTTCACAAAGTCACAATGAGTCTTTCCGTGCACGATTTCTGATTTTATAGGTCATGCCATAAATGCTTTGTCGTGCCAAACTTTTTCGACCACCACCTTTTCCTTTTTTCGACTACTCTTTGAATCAATGCACTATTTTTTCTATCTTCTCTCATTTCTTTGGCATGTAGTGTATTCAAGTTCTTCCATGCCAATTTATATCTGTTGCATGCAATATATTCTAGCTGCATGTCTACCATTTATCCATCTATTGCATCTTTTTCTATTTTTCGTATTTTTCCAATTTTTTCTTATTTTCTTTTAACTTCTACTATATACACTATGTACAACTCTATTTTTTTGCGCTGCGTCTATTAAGGGTTACT
>SNQJ01S0259002.1:0-12238 GCA_010110895.2 Picea sitchensis | reverse complement strand
GTTTCCATGTCTTCTGAGTTACGCCGGGGATTGGAAAGTTCTGTAGAAGTTGAAGTAAGGATTTTGCAGAACACAGAGTTCAAATGTCTGATTAACTGCATTATTTACTTCGAGAAATCTATATTTATGCTTAACAATTCTTGGGAATTATAATCTGAAGAAATTACTTTTCGTGAAAAAAATTTGCCTGTGTTTTCCCTTATTCCTGCGGGTTTTTCCCTTTACCTCTTAAGCCTTCGTAAATTTTCGCCTATCCCGAGTTTCGGGCTATGTCTCAGCTCAGCGCCTTACCCAACAATTGTGGTGCTCCGTTTTGCCAACGGATGAACGATTCCAGCCAGGTACCCTTCTCAGCCACGCTTGCTTGCGGCAGTTCTTTGTCAGAATTCACTGCGTCCTCCCTTTGCGAATAGCTCCCATGCTGGTCTGCGTTGGCATGAATCGCGGAAGAATTTGGGCATTAAATCCCAGCAACTTCCCTCTTTAGTTTTATAAATTCTCATTACAAAAAGTTTGTATAAGCGCAGGAATGAGTAACGAACTGTTGCTTCCTCGTGTAGCTGGATTGCTCTCTCTTCCGTATAATCCTTGTTTGTAATTTTAGGGTGGTAAGTCTTCGTTTGAATTTTGTATTATAAAGGATTATGTTGCTGTTGATTACTGATGTATGAACGATGGTCAGTGTTAATTAATGGTTGTTAATTATTGTTCAACAATTATGTTATTAATTATTGTCTAACAGTTAGATTGTTAATTATTGTTCCACAATTATGTTATTAATTATTGTCCAACAGTTAGACTGTTAATTATTGTTCCACATTTATATTGATTATTATTGTTCAACATTTATACGGTTAATTATTGTTCAACTTTTTACTGTTAATTAGTGTTACACATTTATATTGATTATTATTTTTCAACATTGATACTGTTAATTATTGTTTAACTTTTATATTGTTAAACAAGGGTTGCATGATAGTTTAGTCTCTGCCAAGTAGATTTAGAAATTGAGATGATAGTTGACATCCTATAATTATTGATGATGATTCACCTTAAACATAAACAATATGCTAACAAATGAGCTAGTTTCATAGTCTTAAAAGAAATGAACTTCTTTTAAGGTTTTTGTTATTTTAAATGAGAAAAATTAACACAAATAACTATACTGTCAGAAAATTTTGACATAGATTCACAAAGAATTAACCTAAATTTATTTTTAATTGAGTTGAACGAACCAAATATAAATTACATTTAAAAAGAATTTAAACATTTAACATTTTAGAATATATATTTTAATTTATATAGTATTTATTATATTACATAATATAACGTATGTACATAGTATTAATAAAGGAAGTTATTATGACCTGTTAGATTGAAGAAAAAATATTACCCTATTCATAAATCAATGAAAAATGAAATTTACATAGTTAAATACAATTGAGATAATTTTAATTTAAAAACTAATCATAGTTATATTAGTAGGATGAGCTATTTTGATATAAACTTATGAGATTTTGTGATTTTTTTTCTCATTAAAATCATTTAGTTTTCTTCAATTTATCATGGAAATCATGTCAAAGTTAGAGCCACCAAATAGTTATACTTGTCACAAATAACTACATAATTTGAAACACCTTTGTCTTTGTAGTTATCATTAAAAGTCTTTTATAATGATTAAATATCATCAAAATAATTCTAAATAAATGTAACTATCATTCTTATGCCTGAAAATTGAAAATTATTGTAATATAAAAAACTCATTTAAATTTATTACAATTTATTTAAAAATAAATTTATTGCAATTTATTCTTAAAGTATATATAAATTTAGCAACCTTACAATTAAATAATTTTAAATTTTTAATATTATAAAGAAAAAAATATTATTACCTTCTATTTTGATAAAACCCTTTTCCTATATATATATCTATATATGGCATAGATCTCAAAGATCTAGAAATGTGATGAAATTAAATGATGAATAAAGTTAAAGTCAAATTTATATACAATGTATTTATAAAATGTATATAAATTTAATAACCTTATAATTAAATAGTTTTAATATTATAAAAAAAATATTATTATTTTTTAATTTTGTAGAATTTATTTTATATATTTTATAAAAGATTTTATCAACTTAGAAATTTGATTTAATATGTTAAAAAAAATATATGTAATTTTTTATTAATTATATAAATTAAATAAATCTAAATTAAATAATAATTATTATGAAACATATAAATAAATATTATCAAAATAAAATTTAAATAAAAAATCATATATATCACAAATAAATAAATATAATAATAATAATCTATTTTTAAGGTCACAGCTAAGTTATATCAAATTAGTGTATGTGACCCCCTTATTTGTGGGACAAGGGATTCTCTACGCCCAACGATTTGACTGATAAAGTTTACGAAGGTATACATACCTTACCCCTTTGAATTTGAACTTATAGTCAAATTCACTTATCAACCTTCCAATATAAAATCTAATATTACATTTAATATTTTTATTATATTATCATATAAACAAACCCATAAAAACAAATCTAATCTTGGTTGTGAAACCTCGGTGTATTTTTGAGAAAAAACAAATTCGCCAAACCCATAAAACTTATTTAATGTATCATCAGCAAAGGTGTATGCGTGTTCACATTTAAACAATTTATTGATCCCAAGAATGCCACTTGTTTTTTTGCAGGTATAATAATTATGATGTTGACTGGGAATTTTTATACAACCACATGTATCCGTATATAATACTAGCACAGCCACATAATTGCGCCGAAAGGTTGATAAGATTAAAAGAGTTCTTAAAAGAATATATTAAATTTTATTATTGATTAACAAATAAACGGTTGGGCTTCATTTATCTGGTTTTAATATTTTAATTTTTGTTAATCACTTAGGTGGCAATCAGTTAGCTATCAAAGTAATTTTTAAATATGATTAGGTAAATGTAAAAAAGTAAACACATAAACCGATGTCTTTATAATAGCTAGGAAGTTAATGATTGAAATCACAGCCACTTATTTTGTGTGACTACTAAGAATATTCCAGCCATATTTAATCCCGTCGATAGAAAACTTATTAAGCACTAAACCCCTATTAAATCTGCCCATTGTCAATAAGTGTACGTCTTTCGGCGTAATTATTTATTTAGTAAAAAATAATCCGTTTAAAAGTAAATGGAATATCTAATTAATTTTAGATATTGAATTACATGAAGGCAACAATAAGACTTGAAATATATTAATCAACTATAGATGAGAAAAACAAATATTTTTATTATATCAAAAAATATATATTTATTTTCTTAAATTAAACATTATATTTCACACTTAAATTTTTAAAATAAAAAATAAATTAATGTCAAATCAATAGCAAACTCATTGCTATATTCCTTAGTATACAAGGACTAACAATAATTGTGATTATTCCTCAACAGTTATATTAAAAATGAAAAATAAGTATAATGATAACTACACTAGTAGGATGATGAACGAAGGCGTGGGACTTTAGAATTGCACCGTAATGATAATAAAATGACCGATTGAACTAGGTAGCAGACTTCTTGCGCACCATAACTTATAAAGTAAGGATGGCTGTAGACATTGAAATTTCTTGCGCGAAATGACTCTTTTGTGATGAATGGGTATTTACACTTTTTTCTTTCGCCCTTAAATATATATTAAGTTGAGGTGGACATTTATCAAGTTTCCCTTGCGTCTGGTTTATGGAGAATGCCTGAGTGTTTTATTTTTTTGGTTATTATGGTGTCCTAATTTATCCCCGAAGTATACTTGATTTCTTAATTATATTTGCTTGCTCTTTGCAGAATAAAACCAATTTACCTTGGGCCTTGAACCGTTGATGTGGAATAATGAGTTAATCGAATCGAAACCCTCCGTGCAATGAATTTAATGTAATGTGTCATTTTAGGGTTTAGACTTCTAGCGCAACGGTTTGATGTTGCACTTCAAGGTTTTAGATTGTAGACTTTGCGCACTTGGATTTTATGTATTGAACTGTGGGTTAACCACCATTGTTGGCATCATTAATGCATTAACGAAGGCTAGATTGGTAATCTCTTCTTGCATCAACAATGTAGGATGGACTACTATCCTTATTGTGTCCAGAATTAAATGTTGATTTGATGAGGATGTGTAAAGACTATGCAAGTTGTCGAGTAGATAGCTTGTTGCGCCATGAATTTGATGGTTTTACTCTTGCACAACAAGTGACGTTTGACTATGTTATCTGGTGTTGGGATCACGCGCGCACCATTGAATAATTGTAGTTCCACGTTGATTTCCTTGTTGGGTTAAGTGCGCGTGTGGAGTAAAATAGATGTTTTCCTTGTTCCTGGAAATAAAATAAAATTGTTTTCCTCGCGTTCTCTATTGTGTCCTTATGTGTTTATTTAGGATTTTTTCTCTTACGCCTTGGAATTTAGGTTACTGCGGTTTTTTTTTAATTCTATGGCCCCTTGATGATCTTTGGATGAGGTGTCAATAATATCGCTTTTAACTGAGCACTTGAATGGGCCCAATGGTTAAGAACATGTGTTATCTCCGAGGAGGTCACAGGTTCAAAACCGGCGGGGGTAGGGATGTTCATATTGGCCCGTTGTGACAAGGCTAGAAGGTTAGACGACCCCTCGGATAGAGGTTCACTTCGGTGGGCCTCAGGACATCTCGGCCCCTGCTGAGTCACAAGTTATTGGTATATCTGGCTTGTGGGCTATTGGATATACTCTTCGGAGGTTGTTCCCATGGTTGAAAAAAAATAATATCGCTTTTAACTATGGTGTGTAGTTCCTAACGCAAAAAAAATAAATGTACCTCTTATATTATCGTTGTGTTGACATAACGGCGGGATCGTTACAACAGTTTTCCATCAATAAGGAACATATCCAAAGCAATTGAATTTTCAAAAATTATTGAAAAACATTAGAAATGTAGATGTAATTGCAGATGGTAAGAAAGTTCTAACTTCTCATGGCATAGATAGATGCATCTATGGATTATGTTGAAAGAAATACTTTCAAGTTATAAATTCATTTATTTCCAACAACAAGGTTAGTGAATCTACGTAACATGTGCATGCTTAAATCACTTAATACATGTTTTTACACCATGTCATTCTAAAGGTACAAAGAATATAGAATTTAGTGATGTAGATGATGACTAACTTAAACATGAAGTACTTATATGTTGAAGTGAACTTGTCATGATGACATGTAATTTGTAGGTAGAAGTTGCATTAGTAAATGGAGCATTTGGAATGGTTCAAAACATTTGTCATTGTTTTAGATCAAAACTATCTCAATTTATTGTATACACTATTGTTTCTTTTGGTAATTACATAGGTGTATCATGAGTGATGAAAAACATACATTGCATTAATAAAAATTCATTTTAGAAGAACTAGTAAGAAAAAACAATTACATATGGCTTGGGCTTTCATTATATGAAAATCATAGGGTTTGACTTTAGAAAAAACAAAAATTGATACTCATGCTTAATTCATGGTAATTTCAAGAGTTAAATCAATAAATGGTTTAAGGATATCACCACCATTTACATTTGGAAGATATGAAAAGATGAATCAAAGTACATAAGATTCATTTTTTAATAAAGAAGAGCTATGATTACAATCCATCTCATCATAACCATTCCATTGATTATACATGAAATCAAATAATTATTTTTTGTTGGTATCTTTACTTTTTGTGTTTCTTTTTTATTTCATTTTAACTAAAACCACTCCTCTTTCCAATCTCTTTCCAATCTGAACACCAATAATGGATTGCACTATGGCAATGCAAATAAATATTCATCATAGGTCAATTAATATTTAATGTGTTCCTTTAAATTCATGTCTATTCCAATTTTTACATATATTAAAGAAAGTTTAGAGCTATTAATTTCAATTTGTTATCTATTCTGTGCATATCACTAATAAAAATGAAATGCATACAATCAATCAAAACCAAGGAATATTCATTATTATTTCAATATATTTGCAAAGTTAGATGGATTTCCTTTTGTTTCTAATTTTACAAATTAGAAATCATATTGCTTAATTAAATATTCAAATTAATTATAGAATTTCAATGTATATATTTTAAAATTATCCATTCAAGTTTTCTAGTTAACAAAATTATGGTGAAAACATTACATAGATAATGAATTGAAACTAAATAATATCCATTCTTTCATTAGATTCACTAATGGATATTATTAATGCCTATGAATTAATAGCAAGAAACAAATTTGTTCATAAAAAGTGTCTTGGATTTTTCAAGTTAAAGAAATGACTCAATGAAAAAGTTTTCTAGTTAACAAAATTATGGTGAAAACATTACATAGATAATGAATTGAAACTAAATAATATCCATTCTTTCATTAGATTCACTAATGGATATTATTAATGCCTATGAATTAATAGCAAGAAACAAATTTGTTCATAAAAAGTGTCTTGGATTTTTCAAGTTAAAGAAATGACTCAATGAAATAGTGGGCATCGTGTAATGTGTGAGATAGAAGGGCTCCAACGACACTTGCAAGTTTATGAGAAGGAGCTACTTGCGAGTTTATGAGAAGGAGCTAGAAGACACCCGACATGAGGTCACCAAGGATGCACTAAAGTGGAGCAATTAGCATGCATGTTGGGAACATGCTTCGCACATAGAAGTTCAAGAGTGATTAAGGCATGGCATAGAGATGATAGTGCAACTTTGTGCAATTTAAAACATGGAAAGATTCATCAAGGGAAAAATGCAAACATGACACCTTAGATATATGGAATTAGAAAAAATAATTAGGTTTCATGGCCTCCATGGTCAATAGTATAGAAAGGTCATTGCACGTTCACATGAATGGCACTTTAACAATTAGTCTCTCATAAAATAATTTTTTCACTAGAAAATAAAGACTTCCAACTCCAAGAGGTCTAAGGAAGAGAAAATTAAAAAACCAAGAATCTTAAAAACAAAATCACTATCTCATAAATACATAAGTCATTTATAAATACACAAGTTCATGGAGAGCTCCTTCATGGTCCATGTTTTTAAAATGTATGTTTAATTAGAAGTTATTGTATTTGAGTACTTGGATATATTTTTATATATTTGTAATACAAAACTGTATGTTTTCTAGCTATCATTTTACTTATACAAAATTACCTATTGTGGAAAAAAAAGTTAGTAATGTAATTTTTATGCCCATTTTTCCAATTATTTATAAAAGTTAAAATAAAATAAAAAATAACATTTTTTTATATCTAAATAGTATATAATTTGTATACTATTTATATCTTTATCATGCATATTTACATTTTAATTTAAATCAAATTATTTTAACATTTAGCCAATAATTATGAATTTATATCTTTATTATTTATATTTATATTTTAATTTAAATCAAGTTCTTTTAACATTTAGCCAATAATTATGAATTACATCAATGTAATATTCAAAAATTATCATCATTGTTATATTAATTAACATTTCTTTTAATCTATAAAATCGTGTATATGAAATAATCTACATTGTTTAAAATTGAATATTTAAAATGTTATTATTTTTATCTTTCCAATCTAATATATATATATGATATTAATATTTATCATTTTTATATTTAATTTTGATATTTAAGTAGATATAAAGTACATTTATTGGAAATGACCAGAATTAATGAAATTTTAATTATATATGAATTTTTAATAGACACTATTTTATATGTTAGATTATTCTTAGTATTAATTTCTTTTTGCATGACAATAAATGTTCTTTAATCAATAAAATGAGTAATTAAAGTGATTAACATAACAATGAATGTTCACTTTAAATTAAAATGTTTTATTGGATTTAAGATTTTTAATATACTTTGGTTTTTAGGTTTTTTAACTATACTTTAACTTTTTATTACATTTAGTTTTTTTTATTTAATTTTTTTTACTGCCTTTTATTTTATTGCATTTATTTATTTTTATTTAATTTTTTTTTAACTTGAGTGAGGTATCGTTGGTCGAGTGGAGGGCGTAAGTGACTAGGGGGCTTCACCTCCACCAGCTGTGAGATAGTTTTTAAGTTTACGTTTTTACTTCTTTTATTTGATGTAAATGAATATCATTTACATCAAATGAATATTTTTTTGCCAATAAACTCACTTCAGTTTGTTGAATTATATCTCTCATACACCGGTTTCAAACGTTTCAGGTTGTTGAGTTATATCTCTGATAATTATACCGGTTTCAAACGTTTCATGTTATTTTGACACAAGTTTTAAATTTGAAGAGTTTTATATTAAAATTTTAAAATATAAATGGTTGGACGTTAGAATTTTGGAAAGATTAATACATGATTAAAATAATCATGTTATTTTCACACAAGTTTTAAATTTGAATTGTTTTATATTAAAATTTTAAAATCAAACAGGTTGGACGGTACACGATTTTGGAAAGAATTAATACATAATTAAAACAATCCAATCCACTTAGAGATCTTAGATCAATACTTCATCAGATATCAATATAATAGATAAGTATTATACCAATTCCTATAGAACTAGTAGCACGAACCATTTTAGAGTAGTATTATTACTTATATCTAAAGATCTCAGGGTTATATTAGGGTTAAGGTTTGTATCATGTACAAATAAATTGGTAAATTTGTAAACAAATTTAATAGATTTTAAATTAGATGGTTCAATTTTAAACTCCTTTTCTAATGCAAAATGTATAATGTATAGTAGATCTAAATACAAAATGCACAACCCTCGGATGGGGTGTTTTCACGAGCAGGGGATTATTGAGACATGGGGAGGCCTCCAGAATGGGCGGCCAACCACCTGGCGTCATCTAGTCACATCCCCCTCCCCTTCTCCCCATGAGTATCGTCACCCCACCGTCAATCTTTATCGCTCACACATGCGCCCATAGTAGCACGAGACGAACAGTCTGGATCGCACTCGACGTCATGGTTTTTCAAGGCTCGTTTGGTCAATCCACAGCCCATTCTTTGATGAGATTTTCTCTCACCACCCTCAAGTGCTTTGCGCAGACCTCGGCTCTGCCTATTTACAACATCCTCGAACTCACCTTGCCCCCCTTCTGGTTTTGATCCAGGTGGATATCGGTGGCCACCCACCTTTCCCAGCTGGCTCAAAACAACTTTCTAGCAATTTTCATAATTTACTATTTTTAGCAGTTTTTCGGGTCCTGAACTTTTGGAGCCGTTTTGACAAAACAACTTTTTAGCAATTTTGATAATTTACTATTTTTAATAGTTTTTCGGGTCCTGAACTTCCGGAGCCGTTTTGAGGCCCTAAACAAGCTGCAAAAACAACATGTTTTATCTGCAAAAAGCCTGGCCACTGGGCTTCACAGTGTCCTCTGTAGAAGAAATCAAGGTTCCAACACAAGATAATGGACTTATTCCAAACAGGATATGATCCAACAGAATGGGAACTTGTTTCTAACCGTTCAGATGGTGAATATTTATCACTAATTGAAGATGATTCGGATTCTCCCCACGATTTCAATTATGATTCTGACAATTCTGAAATCTCTATAGTTTCAGAATCATTAATTTTTTTGGATATCAAAATGTTTTCCCCTGAAGATGATATTCCCTCACTGAGACACCGTCAATCGGTAATCCAAAATAAACTGTCTCAACTGACCCCCGGTCACTTTCAGCTTTCTAAAAGGTTGAATGCTCAACTCTCTTCCATCAACTCTCAACTTGTAAAACACCAGTAGCCAAGCGTGGTGAATAAACAACATTATAGTCCTACAGATTCATCTTTTAATAGATCTCATCCTACAACTTCAATACACACAAGCTATAGGAAAAGTTTTGATTTCAAACAAACAAAAAAGCATCTGGAAGAAATAGAAGAAGTTGAAGAGTATACAGATGATTCACTAGAAAAGACCATCCAAGATCTAGAATAATCAATCAAAGGAAAAGAAGCATTAATTAAAGAAATATGGAAATCTTTGAAATTAGAAAAAGAAGAATTAAACTTTCTCAGAACACAAAAGGATGCACAAAGAGAAAGAGAAATGTTTGATTCAGATAATGACACTCTTCACCAATCTGCTGAGGACAGTACATTTAAACAGATAAATGGATTCAAAGATAGATTGGTCATCTCCATAGACATTAAAGTATCAGGATATATGACCTATACTCTTGATGCTCAGCTAGACACTGGAGCAATGAATTCTTGTGCAAAGTATGGTGCAATTCCCTCATACTGTTGGTAGCCCATAAATATTGTTTTTAGAGCAGTAAATAAGACTGAGATAAAAATACAGTCTTTTGCCCCAGATTTTTCCATTATAGTTCAAGGAGCCAAAGTACCAATAAATCTCTGTTGTTTTGACACAGGTTTAGATATTCTTTTGGTTCAAGATTTTGTAAATAGATGCCTGCCTTTCACTATAGGTAGCAATTTTATACAGTTCACTATTTTAGGTAAAACAATATCCATTCCAAGTAAGTCATCCTATGACACCAGGATTGGTAACACTAAACCTCTCCCACAAGTCGAGAAGTCTGCAGAAAAACTGGTTCTAATACAAAAGATTGTCAACAATGCTGAAAAACATGGTCTTGAGATAATCAAATATATTAAAGACAAAATAGAAAAAGAATGTACTTCTGATTATCCTGAAGCCTTTTGTACCAGAGAGAAATACTTTGTAAGTTTTCCCTACAAAGAAGGCTATGCAGCGAAGCCACAAAAAGCCTCTGCAAATCATATGTCTCCAACAGAAGCAGATTACTGCCAAAATGAGATCAAAGAATTATTGCAAAGAAAGTTGATAGAACCTAGAAGGAGCCATTGGGCATGTCCAACATTTTATGTCAACAAACATAGTGATAAGAAAAGAGGAAAACCCAGAATGGTAATAAATTACAGAGCTCTTAACCAAGCTCTACTCCCTATCAGATTTCCCCTTCCATCAAAAGAACTATTGTTTGCCAAGATTGACAAATGCAATATATTCAACAAGTTCGATCTCAAGAGCGGCTTTTGGAAAATTCGTATTATTCCTCAAGATAGGTACAAAAAAACATTTGTTGTGCCTCATGGACAATACCAGTGGAGAGTCATTCCATTCGGATCGAAAAACGCCCCATCAGAATTTCAGAAAAGGATGGATGATATATTTAAGCAATTACCTTTTGTTATTGTATACATTGATGATTTGTTTGTTTGTTCATTAGATGCTAGGTCACACCATTCGCATCTTAAAGCAATATTTGATCTCCTATTCAAACATGGTATAGTTTTGAGTAAATCAAAACTATGCTAGGAAAAGACAAAGATTGAATATCTGGGTTTGATCCTATCAAGAGAATCTGTTGAACTTCAAGATCATGTTATGAAAAAACTCTCAGAGTTCCCTGATGAAATTCTGGAGCATAAACAACTACAGAGATTTCTTGGTTGTCTCAATTACATCGGTCAGTTCTACGAGAATCAAGCTGAGGATGTAAGGATTCTACAGAAAAGATTAAAAGAGACTTTACCATGGAATAACAATATGACTGCAGCTGTGCAAATTATAAAGTAGAAAATCCAAGATTTTCCACGACTACACCTCCCAGATGTTACATTGCAATTGATACTTGAAACCGATGCATCAAATGAAACATGGGCAGCAGTTCTATTGCAAAATAATGGCCCAAAGCTAGAAGAAGTTTGCATATACACATCTGGATGTTTCTCAGACACAGAGTCTAAATATCCCTCGTCTCACAAAGAAATTATTGTTGTTGAAAATGGGATAAAGAAATTTAGACTATTCTTAAAGCCTGCTCATTTTATTGTAAGAACTGATTTAAAACATATGAAAGGTATGTTAACTAATCAATGTCTCTTGGAATAGGGCAATAACAGGCTCTTGAGATGTAGTTTATGGCTTGACGGTTTTGACTTTGATATTCATTATAATCCAGGGAAAGAAAATTGCATTGCAGATCTGCTTACTAGAGAAGCAACCCCTACTATAAGAGAAATCAACAAATGGCTTCATCCTCCTTGACAGCTCCAGATGCACCAGCAGGATTCAAATGGGTCCTAATTTGTGACAAATGTAAATATTGCTACTATTTTGAATGCCTACAATATTGTATAAAATCCAGTCCTCTTTGTAAGAATATCCTGGAAAAATGGATACAAGCCAATAATCATTGTATTCCTAATCATA
>SNQJ01S0259001.1:0-12236 GCA_010110895.2 Picea sitchensis | reverse complement strand
CGTATGCAAAAGTTACGACCCCGGGAAGTTGATGTACTCACTTACCCAAACGGGGCCCACATGACTTTTGGCGCTTCATCTCCTAGGGTTAGGTTTTTGGATGTCTAGGACTTTTGACATTCCCGTTTATTGTAAAAAGGCCTTCAGAGCCTCATTGTAATCATCTACTTGCGAATGCGCGTAGCCATCACATCTCTTCTCAGAGATAAGCTACCACCATTCTAGCAAGTCTTTCACTCTGTATTTTTACAGTCTCTATACATTTTTTTGATTAATAGAAATCGTGTATTATTGTATATCTGTGTTTATGGTTGCATATCTGATACATTTCTGTTATATTATTGAATATCTACAATATCTCTGTGCATTTCTTTATTATATCTTCGCTCTCATTTAGTGCCGAAAATAATCCGGATCATTGATGTCATTTTGTTTGTTGAAATCACATTGTTGTTGTCGAAGCAAACTTAACTCGTTAGATAACATTTTGTTTTGAAGTTTGAACATATCAACTTTCTTGTGTGTTACTTGTAAACAAGTAATCATTGTACTAAGAGTGCACTTGTTTACTGCAATAGTAGATTCCGTAGTTGAGTTAATTGATGCGCACAATTTTGTAAATATTTCTTCCATTCTTGCCATTATGGAAAATATGGAAGAGAGATGTTTGTTGTATGTTGATGCCACAAAATTCAGTTTTGTATCTTGTTGTGCATGCCAAGAGCGATCGTTCGTTGCATGAATGCCAAAAACTACAGGATAGCTAATGACTTAGATGCACACAAAGATCCTAAGAGAGACCCCCTTATTCAATTTCGAGTAGGTCTACAACTTAAATGATAACACCGAATACAATTTTGCAAATACAATTTGTGGACCCTTTTTTTTTTACAACTACCTTATAACTCCATCCTTATAACTCCATTACAAAAATCATAATAACAAATTCTCTTAACAATAGGTCTTATAACTCCTCTATGAAAATAAACCCTTATAACTTGAAATATCAAAAATGAGGAGAAGGTAGTACAACCAGTCGGTGAAATTACAATACGTTAGTGATTTTACAACAACCATTCAAAATTTCTTTACAAGTGAAACCACTCTATAGCCTATACTATCCTGGTTTGAGAAAAATGGTGTAGGATGACTCAGGCTCTCCTAGAATGTTCCTTGGCAGAGCTTCTCAAAGATAAACCGATGTCAAATCCGACGGATCAAACCCACGACCTCAGAAGCCAAAAACTCCAGGTAAGAAAACCCAAATTTCTCCACTTAGTGCAAAAGAAAACAAAATCTCAAATGATCCAAATTCTTCTCCTTTTACAACCCTTGATAGCATATCAGAGGACGTCGTTGTTTGACTTCTGTCATTCCTTTCACCCGATGAGATCTTGGCATGTTGTTGCCTGAACAGGCAGTTGTGCGATCTCGATCTTCTTGTAGACTATGGTTATTCACCAGGATTCTCAAAAACACGATGATGTGGAAAATCTAAAGGACCTTGATGCCAAAACAGAAACTTAGAATCATACTAAGTTTACATAGACTAGTATGGTCAATGTTGAGAGTCATTCTATATCCTCCTTTCCTGAAGCCAAATTTTTAATGAACCTGAAGCCAAAAGGAAAAATCGAGGTTCTACTAGAAATATTAAAGAGGATAACAATACTGCTGGAAGTACATCTCCACAAGAAGATATCGTTTATTCTAATCTTTTTATGTAAGCTTTGAAGGGAAAAACATGGCATGGATCATGGTTACAAATTACATTGACTCCTTCAAAAAATTTAAATAATAAAACTTCTACCATAATAAAAATATATCCAAAAACCGAATCGACAGGTAGCCAAAAAAGAATAGGGTAAAAGAAACACATAAAATCATCGTTGGGATTTTTAATCCGTACGCAACTGTTGCTGCTATGTTTTCGTCATCAAATGATAAAAATAAATATCAGCCTGGGCACGCTCTCCATCTCTCTTATTCATTCAAAACTTGATATTTGTATCACCAAGCATGCCCTCTCTTCAAAATGTATCCATCACAATCCCAATGATCATAAACTTGTTCTGATAAATCATTCGTCAATGTTTAGGCACACAGGAATCATTTGTCAATGTCCAGGCACACAAAAATCATTCATTACTCTGATACCACTATTAGATTCATAATGAAGAAAAAAACACAAACATAATGGAAATAACTCAAGTAATAAAGAAATCATGATGAACAGAGATAAATAAATACTGGTAGAAAAGGCATACTCTATATTCATCAAATGAGCAAATAATCATATACAGAGACATACATATATAATACAAAAAGACCATAATTGTCATGTAACTGTATAACAATTAGGTAAACTAACTAACTTATGATTAGAGTTTTAACACTATCTTGATCTCAATCCATCATGAGCGTGTTTGTGGCATGAGACATAGTGTTATTGGATGAAGCAAAAAAGATACACTATGTTATTTATGTATATCTTGTTGAATTTTATGATCTTCAAATATGATAATTATTGTCTTATGCTTACAATACAATTGAGGGATTCGACATGGAGTGCCCTTTCATTAATGGATATGTATTTTCCATTATTGTCTTTTCATTAATTAATTAATTAATTATCGATTATCGATTATTTATATTTATATATTATATTATAAATATATTATTTATATATTTACAATATAATGTAATCAACATGGTAAATCTAGGAGAATTTATACCCGATGCTTAAACATAAACACTCCCTCTCAGCGAGGGAGGCATTCTGCATCATGAAAAAATTGTCACTGAAATATACAAACTTCATCCTAGACTCATGACATATGTCTCTCAGTCCTAGGGGATGTCTCTCTCCCACCTGAACCCGAGGGAGAGAGAACTCCCTCTGCAGCTCTCCCTCTAAGACAACTGACTCTCTATGAGATCTGGCTCATTTTGGGTCTACATGTTGATGATTATTTCCTAACATGCATGTCTACATAATATAGATCACTCCATCCTGGAGCAGGCAATGTGAAAGAATCTATCATCTCGAGTCTTTATCACTCCATATCAAATCAACATGACTAAAGAGAAAGACTACACCTAGGCCATTCACCACTAGAAAATCCCCATGAATGTATCATTCTCCCTTTCTCAAATCAATATGACCGATTTGGGAGAATATTTTCCCGATGTTGCTAACTGGAGAACCATCAACATCCTAGGCCATTCTCCACTAGCATATCCCCGTGAGTGAATGTATCATCCTCCCTTGGTCAAATCAGCATGACAATATGGGATAATGTATGACTGATGTTGAAACATCAACTAGGATCTAGAATATTGAGTTTTTATCACTCTTAGTCAAATCAACATGACTAAGGATAAAGACTAGACCTGGGCCATTCACCACTAGTAAAGCCACGTGAGTGACTGCATCATTTTTCCTTGGTCAAATCTGCATGACCAATATGGGAGAATGTTTTCCCTATGTTGAAACATCAACTAGCATCTAGTATCTCGAGTATTTATCACTCCTAATCAAATGAACATGACTAAGGAAAAAGAATACACCTGGGCCATTCACTATTAGCATAGCCCTGTGAGTGAATGTATCATCCTCTCTTGGTTGAATAAGCATGACTAATTTGGGTGAATGTCTACTCTATGTTGCATCTTGATCTTGTAGATACATTTGGAAGTCATGATTGACTTCCCCTCAGGCCTCGACACAATCTCCCACACATCATTTTTGATGATGGACTGATACTTTTCCATCATGGCATCCTTCCAACCTTGTTTCCCTTTTGTGATCTAGATTATTTTTGGCACGAAATGAGAGCGAAGATATAATAAATAAATGTACAGAGATATATCATATATCCAATAATATAATAGAGATACATCATATTTATAACCATAAACATAGAGATATATTAATACACAATTTCTATTAATGAGCGAAATGTACAAAACTGTAGAAATACAGAGTTAAAGACTCGCTAGAATGTTGACAACTTATCTTCGAGAAGAGATGTCATGGTTACGCTCATTCGCAAGAAGATGATTGTTACAATGAGGCTACAAAGGCCTTTTTAACATAAATAAAATCCAAAACCATAACCCCGGAAGATGAAAAGCCAACAGTTTTGTGGACCTCGTTTTGGTTAGTTTGGTGTATCAACTTCGCAGGGGTGTAACTTTGGAAAACAATCTTTGTTTGGGGAACACAATAGCTCGTTGTAAAGGTATCGATGAGGAGATTCATTTTGAGGGTTCGATAAAATACTTGGGCTACAAATGAGGTGCTCGATCATGAAAAAATGACGTTTAGGCCCTCAAAATTCATCCAAAATGGATCCAGAAAGGCCTAAAAATCAAATTTCTCAGAATCAGATGAAACTAGCGCCATCACGAAAGTATCGTCGTGTCAATTCTGACAGTATGTTTTTTTCTGAAAATGGACACCGTATGCGAAAGTTATGGAGCTCTGAACGTTTTTTCCAGAGAGGCAAAAAACGTCAAAGTCAACTGTCAGATGTCGTACTGCTGACGTCAGAAGTACGTCAGCATGATGTGGTAGATGATGCCATAATGAAATCATGTTGACATCAACATGTTGATGTGGCAACACCAGGAGGTGACACATGTTAGGGAGTTTTGGCATTTTCAAGGTCGAGTTGGCATGGTACAGATTTGACACGTGCACTTTACGGACGTTGACGTGGAAGTTCGTATGATGATGTAGCAAGATCAGGTCATGGCACTTGGCAAGGTATGGATTATAGGTGGTAGTGACATGGCAGGATCTGGGCATGACGTGTGGCGTATGACGTTGACTCAACAAGCTAACTGGCAAGGTGACCGTGTGTTGATTGGTTTGGTACGGTCCAATTCGAAGGTGACACATGGCCCAATCACGAAGTGCCATGTGGTACCTCGGATGAGGCCTATGAGGGCCTGTTCAAAAAAAATTTGCACTCTGCGAGACTCGAACCCCTGACCTTTTGGGTGACCAACAAACTACACATCATGCACCAATCGTGTTGGCGCATTTGTTGCTTGTTTAAACATATGGCATCATATCTATTTGAGTTTGGATAGCGTGAGTTTGGGGAATGTAGTGTCGGTCGGTAGGGCTAGCCCGCTGACCAAGGAGCTAGACCGCCAGGGTATCATTCCATGTAACTAGAGAAGAGGAACCGAGGGCTAAGGATAAACACCCATCACTCCAACACAAGGCCACATGCCTTCAAAGCGACCAAGGGTCGAGGACCAGGGCATAGGACTAGGGAACAGGGTTATCGTGTGGCCATATGGAAACAACCCATATGACTAGGAGCCCAGAGCATAGGGGTGTGTGCCATTTATTTTCCCAAATATGGGTTTTTAAACCATATGATATGTTTTTTTAAGTTATTAGTGTGATTTTTATCAATTTTTGCCCAAAAATGAGGATTTGGAGCCATTTTTTAGGCCATATATTGGGAGAAAGTTGGGATAGGATCCCCAAGTCAAAATCTATATAAAAAAGAGGTTTTTGACAATCCAAGGAGGTTCAAAACAATAGAATGGTGAATTTTGTGTGAAGCTTAAGCCATTTTTATGCAGGGAAGCCATTAAGGAAGCGAACTTTGGAGGCCATTTCTAAGAGCTACGCTCAACCTTTTTAAGTGTCGTTAGTTGTGTTGGATTCTTGAGGTCGAGTAGAACATAGATAAACCAATTTGTAATCCATTTGTTGTACTTCTAATGTAAGTTTAAAGCATTGAATATTAATAAGAAATCCCCCCCCATTGAGACAAAGGCCCGGAGATGTAGGCAACCTTGTCGAACTCCATTATCAATATTTGGTGTTATGGTTTGTTGTTCCTTATGTGTATTTTCTTATCTGCATTATTTATGATGGCTGCACTATTCTTTCATTAAATATTCTTCTTCTCTTTAATTCTTAAATGGTAAATCAACTCATGCATAAACTTAACCATAGTCTTTAAAATATGATTTCCGAATAAAAAATGGGCTCAAAAGTTTAGGACTCGAAAAACCACTAAAAATAGTAAATTGGCAACAAACTGTTTTGATCCAGTTGGAATAGGTGCGTGGCCACTAATATCCAACTAGATCAATCATCCCTTTTTAGGAAGCAATGGTCTCCATTGTGTCGAGTTCCCAGGGGAGAGGGGAAAGCATTTGTTGAATCCAAATATTGGTGAGCTCTTTGCCTTGCTGGAGAAGTTGCACTGCTTAGCTTGTTGAAGGTTGTCACAAACCTATTGCTGGCAGGGTTGAATATGTTCAACCAACCTTTTTTATCTTGGCTTAACTAGGGAGTGTGTAGGCACCATTGTAGGTGAATAAACAATATCTTCTTTCTCTTCTACAATATGTTTATGTTGGATAGAAAGGTCTTGGGCCAAGGCTATAGTGGTTGTAGTGTCCTTCTGTTCACCTTTTGAACAGATTGTGAAGGGGCTAAATTTTATAGTATGAGAGATTACCTTGCGGCACTATTTTGGTGGGACAGTAGTCGAAACTACCTCTAGTATCCTATAGAGATGACCCCTTAGAGTAACAATGAAACTACGGGGTCGAGACTCATAAATAGCATGGTGCTTACACATATATGGCTTTCCCAAAAGAATAACACATACATCCAGTGGGGAAAAAACACATAATACCTCATCCTTGAAGGGATGAATGCCATATGACTGGTTGAAACAAAGATCTCATTCCTGGTGAAGCCACCAGATGTTGTATGGTTGCGGGCATGGTGTTGTCAAAAATCCAAATTGTTTGATGACCTATGTTGAGATGAGGTTCTCTGGCATTCGCTATCAACAATAAAATGCAGCGGGGTCCCCTTCACCCACATCTATGAATAAAAAAAATGCTCCCACTTTTCAGGATCTGCTGGTTCTTCTGGTTGAATTGTTGTGGTTGCAACAATAGCAGTGGGGTGTGTGTCGATGATCTATCTTCTGCCATTATTTTCTGAATCAGATTCATAATCAGGGTTCAACTCCTTTTCTTTGATTTCAACCACCAATGATTGTTTTGAGCAACATTCATCAGTGTTGTGCTAGGGTATTTTGTGGAAATCACACCACTTTATAGTTTCCTTCTTTTTCTTTTGTTACCCTTATTTTCTTGTGGCTTGGAATGGTTTTCTAGAGGTTGGTTGTTAGGGTTGTCTTTACCATACTTTGGTTGTTGTGGATTTGTGGACCTGAACTCCCATTTGTTATGGTGGCTAAAACTTTTCTCGATTTTGACAACATATCCATAGGTAGATCCTAGTGATGAGATGTCCAGGAAATCCATTTCATTTTGGATGTACCTATGCAGAGCCTCACGGTATTTCAAAGCCAGGTTTCACTGGGAGTCTTTGATACCCAACTTGGTACGAAAGGTATGTAAAGTATTCATCAACTTCAACATTGTTTGGCCCCTCTCTTGCTGTAGTGTGGTCCATCTCATGTACTTGTCATCATAGTTACCAATAGGGTAATATTGTTCCTTAACCGCATCCACAAAAAATCCCAAGTGGGCTCGACCCCATATATTCCAGACTCCTCTATTGAACTTTTCTCCCAGTAAGTTTCCCACCAATGCTTGACACGGGGGAGAGCCTTAAGGAGTGTGAAGGTGATCTTTTCCCTGTCGAAAAAATTGTGAGCACAAAAATAACCTTCTAGCATATTTAACCTTTTTTCTAGGGCATCTGCATCGATCTGACCTTCAAATATGAGAATATAAACATTAGATTCTACCTTCAAAGGAGATGTTCCTCCAAAGTGGTTGCTTTATGAATATGTGTCTGTTGTTATTTGTAGACGTTGAAGGATGTGGGAAAAATTCTCCATCATTTCGTCCATCTGTCGTGTTAGATATTGCTCAGGCAACATATTATCAGAATATTATGCTCTGTCATTTTTCTTCTCTTTAACCATGGAGGGTTTCTTGGGCATGAGAAAAATATTGTCCTCAATAGACAAAAACTTGAGACCCAACTTTCTATACTTGGACCTTGTCGGGGACATGCACTAAAAAATTATCCAGATCAGACTTCTCTGATACCACTGATCCAGATTATTTTCAGCATGAAATGAGAGAAGAGATATAATAAATAAATGTAAAAATATATATTAGATATCCAATAATATAAAAAATATATATCAGAGATATAACCATAAACATAGAGATACAATAATACACAATTTCTATTAATGAGCGAAATCTACAAAACTGTAGAAATGCAGACTGAATGTCGTTAGAATGGTGACAACTTATCTCTGCGAAGAGATGTGATGACTACACTCATTCGCAAGAAGTTGATTGTTATAATGAGGCTCCAAAGGCCTTTTTAACATAAATAAAATCCAAAACCCTAACCCCGAAAGATGAAAAACCAACAGTTTTGTGGACCCTGTTTTGGGTAGTTTGGTGTATCAACTTCTCGGAGGCGTAACTTTGGCATATGATCTTTGTTTTGGGTGAACGATATCTCATTGGAAATGTATCAATGAGGAAATTCATTTTGGGGGATCAATCAAAGACTTTTCCCACCATTGAGGTGACCGATCATGAAAAAACATCGTTTAGGACCTCAAAATGGCCCCGCAAGTTTAGGACTCGAAAAACTACTAAAAAATAGTAAATTGACAACAAAATATTTTGAGCCAGATGGATTAGGTGTGTGGCCACCGATATCCACCTAGATCAATCATCCCTTATTAGTAAGCAATGGTCTCCATTGCGTTGAGTTGTTAGGGGAGACGGGAAAGCGCTTGCTGAAACTGAATCTTGGTGAACTGCTTGCCTTTTTGGAGAAGTTACACTACTTAACTTGTTGAAGACTATCACAAACCTGTTGTTGGCGGGGTTGAATCTATTCAACCAACTTGTTGTATCTTGGCTTGACTGGGCAATGTGTAGGCACCATTGTAGGTGAAGAAATAATATCTTCTTTCTCTTATGCAATCTGCTTCTATTGGATAGAAAGGTCTTGGGCCAAGGCTACAATGGTTGCAGTGTCCTTTTGCTCACCTTTTGAACAAATTATGAAGGGGATGGATTTTGTATTATGATAAATTACCTTGCGACAATGTTTTGGTGGGACAATAGCCAGAACTATCTCTGATATCCTATAAATATGACCCCCCAGAGTAATAATGACACTATGGGGTCGAGACTCATAAATAGCTCATGGTACTTCCACATATATGGTTGGCCCAAAAGAACAACACAGACATCCAGTGGGCCAACATCACATAATGTCTCATCCTTGAAAGGATGATTTTCATATGACAATCAACATTGTTGGCTTCCATGAAGATCTCATCCCTGGAGAAGCCACCCGATGTTGTATGGTTGTGGGTGTGGTGTTGTTGATAATACAAACTGTTTGATGTCCTATGCTGAGATGAGGTTATTCTGGCTTCCGCTATCAACAATAAAATGCAATGGGGTCCCCTTCACCTAAATATGTGAATGAAAAATGTGCTCCCCCTCTTCAGGATCTGATGGTTCTTCTAGTTGAATTGTTGTGGTTGCGACAATAGCAGTGGGGTTTGCATCAATGATCTGTCTTCTCCCATTATTTTTCGAATCAAATTATGAATCAAGGTTAGGCTCTTTTTCTTTGATCTTAGCCACCAATGATTGTTTTGAGCGACATTCATCAATGTTGTGCTAGGTTATTTTGTGTAAATCTCACAACTTTATTGTGTCCTTCTTCATCTTTCTGTTACCCTTCTTTTCCTATGGCTTGGAATGGTTTTCTGGAGGTCTTTACCATACTTTGGTTAATCTTTCTGTTAGGGTCGTCTTTACCATACTTTGGTTGTTTCGTATTTTCAAACGTGAACTATTGTTTGTTCTGGTGCCTAAATTTCTTCTCGATTTTGACATCATATTGATAGGCAACTCCCAATGATGATATGTCCAGGAAATCCATTTCGGTTTGGATGTACTTATGTAGAGCCTCGCGGTATTTCAGAACCAAATTTCACTCGGAGTCTTTGATACCCAGCTTGGTGCGCAAGGTATGGAAAGTATTTGTGAACTCTGACATTGTTTGACCCCTCTCTTTCCACAGTGTGTTCCATCTCATGTACTGGTCATCATAGTTACCAACAGGGTAATATTGTTTGTTGACCGCATCCACAAAAAAATCCCAAGTGGGCTCGACCCCATATATTCTAGACTCCTCTGTGGAAATTTTCTCCCAGTAAGTTTCCCACCAATGTTTGATATGGGGGAGATACTTAAGGAGTGCGAAGGTGATATTTTCTGTGTCGAAAAAATTGTGAACAAAGAAATAACCTTCTAGCAGTTTTAACCATTTTTCTAGGGCATTCGCATTGATCTAACCTTCAAATACAGGAATGCAAAAATTAACTTGTGCCTTGAAAGGAGAGGTGCCTCCAAAGTTGCCACTTGAGGAAGATGCGCCTGTTTTTATTGGAAGGTGTTGAAAGATGTGGGAGAAATTCTCCATCATTTCATCCCTCTGTTGTGTGAGAGCTTTCTTAAGCAACAGATTAATAGAGTATTTTTCTCTGACATCTTTATTTTCTTCCACCATGGAGGGTTTCTTGGGCATGCGAGGGATATTTTACTCTAGATAGATAATCTTGAGACCCAACTTTCTATACTTGGACCTTGTTAGGGAAATGCACTGAAAAATGATCAAGAGCAGCCTGCTCTGATAGCATTGATCCAAATTATTTTCAGCACAAAATGAGAGCGGAGATATAATAAATAAATGTACAAATATATCTCAGATATCCAATAATATAACAGAGATACATAATATATATAATCATAATCACAAAGATATAGTAATACACAATTTCTATTAATGAGCAAAATGTACAAAATTGTAGAAATGCATAGTGAAAGACTCGCTAGAATGGTGGCAACTTATCTTTGAGAAGAGATGTGATGGACACGCTCATTCAAAAGAAGATGATTGTTACAATGAGGCTCCAAAGGCTTTTTTAACATAAAGAAATCCAAAACTCTAACCCCGGAAGCTGAAAAACCAACAGTTTTGTGGACCCTGTTTTGGGTAGTTTGGTGTATCAACTTCCCGGGGGGGGCATAACTTTGGCATACGATCTCCATTTGTGGCAGACGATATCTCGTTGGAAAGGTATTGATGAGGAACTTCATTTTAGGGGCTCAATAAGAGCTTGTAGCAATTATTTAGGTTCCCAATCATGAAAAAATGTCGTTTAGGACCTCAAAATGGCCCCGAAAGTTTAGGACCCAAAAAGCTACTAAAAATAGTAAATTGCCAACAAATTGTTTTGAGCCAATTGGAATAGGTCGGTGGCCACCTAGATCATGGTGCCTCTTCATAACTGGAGGGTTCAGAGCCAATGATGTGACTCATTAATGCCATATAACTCCAAAACCTTTGATATTGTTTTCTCTCCTTGAAAGTGTCATGAAGCCATGTTGGCCTCTTCCTGATTATTGGAACATCTCTAGGTAGATCCACTAGCTCTGTTGGCTCTATTAACTCGTCTTGGCAGTTTGAAGGATGAACAACTAGGAAAGAGAGATCTTTACCCTTATCCTTCAGAGCCTTATGCTCCTCACTATCGATCTCCATGTGAGAATATTTGTACCTCACTTCCTTAAGGTAGTCACACCTTGTAATTAGGAAAATCACGACCAAAGGGAATGTGGTCGTCGTGTGTGCACAGGTTGCTTGTGACCATGAATATGGTTGCTCTGTGTGCATATGTTTCTCGCGACCATGACTGTGGTGACTCTATGTGCAAAAGCTGCTCGCGACCACGTCAGTGGTCGCTCTATGTGCAGAGGCTGCTCGGGACTACGACTATGGTCAATTTGTGTTCAAAGGTCGCTCGCGACCATAAATGTGGTCGCACTTTGTTCACAGGCCACTCACGACCACCCACTATGGTCTCTTTGTGTTCATAGACCACTCGTAACCACGACTGTGGTCGCTCTATGTGCACAGGACGCTTGCGAACACGTATGTACAATTAAAAAAAAAAAAAAGATCTGACAACTCTGGCACTAAAATCTTTTAACTTCACTCTGATACCATGTTGAATTTTATTTTAACCTTCGGTATGCTCCAATACCATGTTGGATATTCTGATCTTCAAATCTGATAATTATTACCTTACAATTATTGTTATCATAGAATAAATGCACACTGAAAATGTCAACTAAAAATAGTAAGTAAATATTGTACG
>SNQJ01S0259000.1:0-12353 GCA_010110895.2 Picea sitchensis | reverse complement strand
GAGTCCTTCTACACATTTCCCAGCTAGATCAACAATGAATCCTGTGACTTGAGTAGTTTGGTTCTTCCTCACTAGATTCCCTGCGATCAACTGGCAGGCCAAGTGCACTGCACCATTCTGGATGGAAGCTACCTTGTAGCTTCACGTTCCCTTTTCTACATCGTCGTAAGTGTCCTTAATTCTCTGTGCCATGGCACGGTCGGAAGCCTTCCCTGGGTAGAAGTCTTGCGGGTCAGTTCCTTGCATGCTCAATCCGATGATCCTATGGATCGGTGTCAGATCAACTGTAATGCATCTATATAGCCATAGATAACTACCATGGTAACATGAGAGTAGGATCTTACCACAGGCGATAACCTCCTAGCGCCTTCCAAAGTGTGGGATCTTCATCACATTCAAGAGGGTGGACTGCATGAGGTTCATAGTCCATGGTTGTGGGATTATTTTCGAGTTCTTTCCCTTCGTCCTGGTCATATAATTGTAAGGATAAATCATGTTGTAATTCTTGCGGTCACCTAGGTTGAAGTCGTTGAACTTCAACGTCACAATCTTATCTTGCTGTGTTCTGACTGCATGTATCCCCTTCAGGAGGTATGCAGTAACCATGGTGTAATAAAAGTCCCTCGGGACACTGTCACGACTCACCGCACCAACCAGAGGTGGGATGTAATTGGGTAAGATGGTCGAGATTAACTTCGCATTTGCTAGATCATCTCTGTGCTTAGTTCTCTTCTCTGTTGTTGGTCATGATGTTCCATATCCACGAGAAATCGATGGAGAGGCTTACATTCCTCGCATAGATGAAGATTGAATTCTTGTGGACATCACTCTCTCGTCCATCATATCAATTAAAACTTCCTCAACTCACTTCTCCACAATGTCGAGCTTGTCTGACATGCATGCTCTCGATCGAAAAACTCGGTTGGATGGATGAGTGCTCAAAGAAATAGAATCGGTGTCGATCTTACTAATCACAGTGCGTTAGCAATGGGTTCTCTTGTTATCTCTGATACAATTCACAAGTTTTCTCGGTGCAACAGTTGACAGACTAAATAGACACAATGTAACGTATCTCTCCAACGGATAAGAATATTTCCATCAATGCAGTTATGTCCATTGCGGTGTGGTCCCAATGGTCCGATGGCAAGATTTCTGGTCATAATTGTTGTTCTAACTGTTCTGTAACATCGTTCCAATGGTTATAATGCTTCCAACGGTCATATTTCTTCGCCACGATGAAGTGCCATGGGGCGCTTTTTTGATATCCCGACGAAGTTCCAATTTTGTGAATCTTCCTTCCACGAAGTTCCCTCTGGGCCCTTCTGTAACTTTTTGACCTTTGCTCTCTTCTTACTGAGTTTTCTAGCCTTCTTCCCCATGATATTTGTCTCGGTATTCCTCTTTCCATTCTGATTCTTGTCTTCTTTTGGCATAGTAGCTTCGCGTTGTTGAGATTCTTTCATAGGATTAGAGAGTAATACTGCTTCTCTATTTGGGGTAGGTCCTCTACTCAGCTGTGAATATTCTTGTGTTCTTTCAAATTCATGATGCAAGTTTCTAGTTCTAAGTAGCTAAAGTGTGCTATCCTCCTAGTCATGAAATCTTTTAATTCCCGCTTTTTCGATTCTAGGGCCTCCTCTTCTTTTCTTCTAGTCTGATATTTCTTGATCCAGGTTTTTCCTAATAACATAGTAAATGGAGCATTGTTCCCAATGAATCTAACAAACTCAAAATATTCCTCTGTCGAAGCTCCATGAGCACTCATAGATACCTGGGTGAGTCTTCCACATAGCGTTATCAGCTTTCCCCTAAATAATCCTATTCCTCCCAATGAAGGAGTCGTATCAGGATTTACTAAAGCTTCCCAAGTTCTTTCTGTCATGATGTTTACCTATGTTTCCTTATCCATAACACAGTCTATGTCGAAGTATCCTATTCTTGATTCTATGCACTCTTTTTCTTTGAAGATCTCTGATAAGTTGATATCTCTGTGGTCATTTAGGGTTTCTTTCATTTGCAGTAGTACAGTCTCTGATTCTGTCTGAGGTTCTTCCATGGTCTCAGTTTCTTTATCTTCTTTAGGTTTTTCTTGTCTCATATTCATTCTGTCAAGCTTAGAAATCATTCTAGGGCAGTCTAAAACTTCATGGTCCATAGCTTTACAATAAAGACAACTAGGTCTTCTTCCAGGGCATTCCTTAGCAAGATGTCCTAGTCTTCTACAATTGTAACAAAGGGTTAATCCTCTTTTTTTCTTAAATGATCCCTAAACTTTCCTTTACTATGCACTAGGATCATAGTAACTAACCTGCAAACAATTATTTCTAGGATCTTGCATCCATTTGTTAGTCCAAACATTCTTTCTATGCATAGGAATAACATATATTTCAATATTTTTATCAGATCTACTCATATCAAACTTTCTTTCATCTAATTGTACCCTAGTTTTCATAATAGGATAACATTTATCAAACATATCTAGATCCATACTCTTGAAACAAAAATTTCCACTAATCTTACTTCCAACAGAGCACAAAGCTTCTAGATCTAAAACTTTTCACTATTCTTACCTTTATCAAAGCACAAATCTTTGAGATCTTACCTCTTTTCTTCAGATCTAACTTCTCTTCTTAGCACAAAGATTTATAGGTCAAGTAGAATACTGCACACTAAGGAAATAGATCTACGCACAAAGATTTCTTTCTTTCCTTCAGTTCCTAGCAATCACAGTTTCAGGTCTTGGCAACAGAACCATTTGTTGGCACAGGGGAAGACCCAGGGTTCAACGGTACAACAGTGCACCAACAAAACCCTAACTATCGGCCCTTTCGACAACACCTGTGAAGGAGATGAAGTCTCACCCAAGGTATAGGCAGGGGTGGTTGCAGGACTCTAGTGTCTGCAACCTTAGTTGGGACACAGATCTGTGATTACAACACCTTAACAAAGCACTTAGCAGTTACAATTCGTTAATATTAATCCTTAGTTTACAGCGCAGCTAAACCCTAATAACAGATCAACGCAGTATTTATACATATCAAATAGATTCAAGTACTAAGAATACCAACATAGATCATATCTATCATTTATTCACATTATTCAACACTAAGATACCATATTAGATCCTTCTAAGCATACATTAGTGCACTAAGCATTCAATCACATAGACAAGAAAGCAGCCATAAAGAACATAGCAACCATAATGTAGGATATATGTGGTTCACCCCCACCCTGGGGCTACGTCCACCAACTCTTGTTCTTTATTTCTTCCTGCCAATCTTCTACATGCACAGAGCCATGATATCTTACTCCACAGAGGATAGGAGATCTGTGCACCTCGCTAGATCCTCCTTCCCTGAAGTACAACACAAATCCTTCCATAATCTCTTACAATCACTTTCACTTAGCTCTGCAACTCTCACATAGTATGCACAAAGCAATCACAATTACCACTTGCACTTAGCACTTAGCACACACTGCCCTCCTTCGATCACATAGATCGAACTCTATCACTTAGCATTCTTGGCCTTTTCTTACATTGCATAGCTATCTATTTATACATTACAAAATGGGCCTAAACATGGGTAAACGTATGGGTCAACATCCACATTCCCGTTACATAAGCCGAAAACCCAAAAATCCCTAAAAATGGGTCACGATCCCATGATATTTGCTTCTACTTGCACTCTGTCTTCGATAGCTTGTCGAAGTCCCAAAATAGGTCAAACCTGACCAAGGATCCTCAAGACTTGCTCAAGGGCCAACACTATGAAATCTTGCAGAGAGGACCTTATTCCATTTCCCTATGTAGACTTGTCTTCCTTGTTACAAGAATCCAGAGACAAAAATACAAATTTTTCCACTTGTACATATCTTTCACCCTATACAACAAGCGTATATGCAGGTTACTCCACTACAACATGCATACATCAGGATTTGTGCCAGAAAATCAAAATTAAATGTCAGGTTTCCATGTCACGATAGGACATATCTGATCCTTGGCCTTCCATATACTCAAAACATTCCGACTCGACCCTTTAGTTCCATTTTGAAGGCTATAAGTGGGCCAATTCCAAGCTATGAAAAAAGAGAAAGAATTCAACTTTGAGAGAAAAGTTACTCTGGAGAAATTATTTACTTCATATTGAGTCTGCATCCCTTTGTCCTTTAAGTCTGAACACAATGTTCATCCCCCAAGCTCTTCCCTTGTTGATGGAGAACCTCATTGTCTCCCTTTTATGAGCTTGCCTTTTGTGGAGGATTGAAGTGGTGGAGGCCCAACACGAAGGAACTTGGTTTCTCGGTTCCAAACTGTGCCAATACAAAAGTCTGTAATATTTTCACTTCTGTTGATCATTTATTAATAGAAATACTCTCTTCCCGTCCAATTGATGTCTTGCAAATATATGAATTATTATCCATGGGTGTATTTGTTATGAATATTGATGGATTATGCTATCTAATGTGCTAACCTTTTACATTGCCACCATATTCTTGGTTTTGCTTGTTTGTTGAGAACTTGTTGCAGGTATATGTAGTTTTGGGTCAAAGTGCTCAATGATGGACATCATTGAACATCTAGACGAGGTAGGCCTCTTTCTTATCTCCCTTGCACATTGATTTACATAGCATATTGTTGGGATAGAGTTGATTTCTGCAGTCATTTCCATTTGTTGTGGTTCACCCTAGACATAGAGAGATTTTCCTCGTAAAAACTGCCATTAACTATAGTAGGTGTGGGAGTTGAAGGGATCCCAGTGTTCTGAAGACTTAGCTTAGTACTCATCCTTGTAGAATCATAAGTCTGAATAGTGGAGGTGTGTGTACCACGTCTAATAACTCTACGCCTTTTATAAGTCAAAGAATCGAAATCCATTGGTAACTGTAACAAGCAACAGGATCGACGGGGAGGCTGGTCCGACTCCATGATGACTTAAGACTCAAGATACAAAAAATAAATCCTAGGGCCAACTAGTAATCAAAGAGCACACCAAAAATCAAACGACCAATATGCACACAAATGGGGTAAAGTGGCTGAAAAGGGGCCTCCTTCCCTAAAGAAGGTATGTCTCACCCAAGAGGGGATTGAGACTCCCTGCTAAAGATCAGAGGTAACATAATCAGTTATAAGGGCCCTCGTGGGCTTAACAACCAGTCGGTCAAATCCCCCTAGAGAGGTAATCCTCCATAAAGGTTATGTGTTGTCCGACTCTTATCTGACCCAAGGTACCTACAGAATAACCCCCACAAGTATCCTATGTGGCACCTAAGTCAAGCAACTAAGAAACCAATGTATAACCAATGCACAGGAGAGAATTTGTAATTCAGGTCCACCGTATGGGCAGGGTAGAAAACCCTGAAACCTTGAAAGTACCATCTCTCATGGACGTAAAGGAACTAGAAAGATTCCCATATACGAAAATATCCCCAGAAATATCTCTGATGCTAAGAAGGTATCAGGGGGATATCCCTTCAACCAACCTTGCGCAACCTCATGATTAAATCCAGTGTAAGCGGAGCCTCCTAATATTACCGATTATACAATGGATTTCTCCACTCCCTTTTTCAGACACATATGTTGATTTAATAGCCTTGGATAAGTTTACTCACAAAATCCTATTCCAAGGCACTAAATCCTAAGTTAGTTTGTGCACCCTAGAAAATACAATCGTGAATAATCAATTTTAAATTATAGCATTAATTTTAGTGGTCGTGCTTACTAAAAAAGGTATGGAAGTGAAACTCATGATGTTATTACTCAACAAGTAGAGTAAATATGAATATAATGAAAAGTCCTAACTTCAATTTTCAATGAATGATATGCTTCTTAAAACAATGCAATTTTCAATTTCAACTCTGCAATTTTGAAGTAAAAAATGCAATCTTTCTTTACATGCACTAAGCTAATGACAAAGACTCAAAAGATCAAAATTCCAAGCAATGAAAAATGCCTAATATTTTTGTATTTTCAATATAAGAAAAATGAAAATGCCTGGACTAAACAACAACTTGATATATAAAAAGTCTATTGTGTATAGAAACAAAAAACTCAAGTAGGATACCAAGGAGAAAAACACCCAGTCCAATGTACAAGGACAATCAAAATGAAAAGGTGATGAGAAAGACTCCGCCCAAAAATTCAACCCCAGACAGGTTTCCTATCATCCCACAGACACTTAACAGTCACTATAGAGACCCAAGAAGACTCAACAAACATCAAATCCTACCCAACAACCACCAAACCTAGCAAACAAGAAAAGTAGGCTGATGTACACAAATGTTTAGGGAAATAACACGTATGTACATAGCTTGCAGAAGGATAGCATGCATATATACATGACTATCAAGAAAAAATCCACGTATATGTTTCAAAAACAAAGCTAGGCAAGGGAGAAGGATGAAAAAATCAGACCTAGAGTGAACAAAGGTTGCCAAGCAATGATACAACAATAAACGCAATAGGAATGAGAGAAATCTAAGGAGAAAAACACTCCAAACCCTAAGAAAGAAAATTAAGTCCCCAGTATGGTCGTCAATTTTGTTACGAGGAAAATCTCTCTATGGCTAGGGGTAAAGCACAATAGACGAAAATGACTGTAGAAATCAACTATATTCTCAAGTATGTTATATAAACAAATATACTAACAAGACAAGATAAAAGGCCTACCTTGTCCAGACATTCGATGAAGTCCATCGTTGAGCACTTGACCCAAAGCAATACACCTGCAACTAGTCCTCAACAACCAAGTAAAGCAAGAATATGGTGATAATATATTATGTTAGCACATTCAATATCATAATCCATTAACATACATAAAAAATACACCCATGAAATACTAATTCAAATATTTTCAAGATATCAATTAGACGGGAAAAGAGTATTTCTATTAATATATGATCAACATAAGTGAAAAAGTTACAGAATTTCGTGTTGGCACGGTTCAGAACCGAGAAAATAAGTTCCCTCCAGTTGGGCCTCCACCACTTCAATCCTCCACCAAAGGCAAGCTCATAGAAGAGAGACAATGAAGTTATGAATCAATAAGGGCAGAGCTTGGGGGCTGAACACTGTGTTCAAACTTAAAGGACAAAGGGATGCAGACTCAATATGAAGTAAATAATTTCTCCATAGTAACTTTGCTCTCAAAGTTGAATTCTTTCTCCTCTTTTCCATAGCTTGGAATCAGCCCATTTATAGCCTTCAAATGGAACTGAAGGGCCAAGTCAGAATGTTTCCAGTATATGGAAGGCCAAGGATCATAGATCTCCTGTCGTGACATGGAAACTCGACACCATTTTTAATTTTTGGGCACAAATCCCGATGTACACGGGTTGTAGTGGTGCAGCCTACATATACGCATGTTGTATAGTAGGCAATGTGTGTACATGTGGAAAAATGTATTTTTTATCTCTGGATTTTGCAAAAAGGGATGAAAAGTCTGCATAGGGAAATGGAAAAAGGCCCTTTGTGCAAGATTTCATAAGGTGAGGCAAATCTTTCTATAACAGTATCTTGACCAATAGAGGGTAGCTCAGTTAGGATTTTATATCCTAGGGGACTAATCATCCTTGGATAGATCCCGAAGGTCCATAATGACAGGCTATCAGAGTACTTGTGCATGTATATGATATCTTTGGTCAGTAGTGGTAGCTCTGTTAGGATTTTATATCCTAGGGAATCTTTCGATTCCTAGGAAGATCCTTTCAGTTTGTCAGAGTACCACGTGGTAGCTCCGTTAGGATTCTATATTGTAGGGAATCTTTCGATTCCTAGGCAGATCCTTTGGATTTTTCAGAGTACCAAAAAATGTTGTTGCACCTGCCTCATTCTGTTGCATCTGATGTTGATGTTGTTCCAACCTCGTGCTGATGATTTTCAGCCTCGTGTTGATGTTGATGTTGTTCCAGCCTCATGTTGATGTTGATGTTTCCCCAACCTCATGATTTGATGATGATGTTGTTGCTGATGATGTATCAGCCTTGTGTTGATGATATTGTATCAACCTCGTGTTTTTTTTTATGTTGTATCAACCCCGTGCCGTTGTTTATGCTGTATCAGCCTCATGCTGTTGAGGATGTTGTACCAACCTCGCGTTGGTGATATTTTCATGCTATTTATGTTGATACTTCAACTCCTTGATGAATATGATGATGATGATGCCACTTCATCTTCTCGCTGAAGATGACGATGATGATTTTACTTTAAGCATCATGCTAAAGATGTTGATGATATTAATTTAGCCTCATGCTAAAGAAGATGACGATGTTACTTTAGCCTCATGCTAAATATGGTGATGATGTTACTCTAGCCTCATGTTGATGAGAATGATGATGCTACTCCAGCTCCATGCTGTAAACGATGATGATGAGAAAAACTTCTGATGATTTATAGATGTGCTAGTCAGTGTTCTAGATGTTGTTGATGTTGCTGCCCTCTCTCTCTCTCTTGATGATGTTGTGTTGTCCTGTGTTTGTAGAATACCCTTCTTGTTAAGGGAGAGTGTTGAAATATTGTAACTGCAAAGAGTATTCTATTTATTATTGAGTCATTATTAATTAGATAAATCCCCTTTTGTGGATTGATCATGTTGGGCATTGTAAATGGCCAAATTCCCTTTTGTGGATTTGTCAAACACTAACTATATTATACTTATTAAGAAGTCACCCCCTAAGACAAATTAAAGTGGTTTTAACCACTAAGAAGAGAATTCGGCCCTGCCCAGTGAAGAGACACCTTTCCAATGCCTACCAACTAGTATAAATAAATGAGTTCAATGCCTCATTTGTTCACTCACTCATTCACTCATCAACTGTGCAATTTTGGAGAGCTTCAACTGTGAGAAGAAGGAAGAGAGAGGTGCATTGTTCAGTGTTGGATATTCTCTAGTGTTTTGGTTTATTTTCTTGGCATTGTATTGGATATCTATATTAAGGAATTTTTGTTGGTTTTTAACCCCCATGAGGGTTTCCAAAGATAAATGTTATGTATCTTTTGATTTTGTTTCTCTCAATGATCCTACCTATGCTATGGTTATCTAGTAAATTGAAAAGAAACCTAATAATAGATCAAAACTTAACAAAACTGAGAGTCAAGGAGGTCTATTATAACCTTAGTGATGGCCTAGAAGAAACCCTGAAATGGCTAAGTCCTAAACCAAACTGTTAGCTAGGAAGGAAACCGATGTTTGAGTTAGTGTTGTTTGCAGCCATAGATGCATCTTAGCGAGCAGATCTAGACCATTGGTCGGATGGTGCTACCATTGGGGTGGCTAGGTGTGTGGTTGTGTTGGAGCTCCAATGAGGGAGACTTTGAGTCAACATGAACCGTTGATCTATCAAAGAGTGACATCGAAAAGTTTTGAACTGTTAATCCCTATTTCTAGTCAATCAGAAGTAGGGTCGTTGGATGTATGGAAGGAGGTATTGAGGAAGGAGTCTGAAAAATTGGGAGTCTGAGGACCATTGATCTCTTAGAGATGTTCCAAAATATTTCATTTGTTGGATATTTCATAGTCTGGATAGAGAAGGAAGACCTAGGAGTGTTGGCATGTGGTTATAAGACCCTATTTTTAAGTTATCTAACCAACAAAACCTTTCAGATACTGACCCTTTCAACATCACTTGCATGCAAGTGAAGTCTCACCCTAGGTATCTATTGGGTTTGTAGGAACCAGGTTTCTACAAGAACGAGGAGATAGGAGGTGATCATCATAGTCATTTTTACTTATCTATCATGTGTGCACTATTATGCATATTTTCCCTTGATTGATTAATAGGTTCAATTATATTGCACCATTATACTATAGATTGCAACATAAACTATTCACTGTAACATTCATCATTACTATGCATTATCTACTACACAAGTCTAGATCTAATCATGCATAAATAAAGAATTCTTGAACAATCACATATCAAGACATTCAAACACGGAGTTTTAATCTGATTCACCCAAACTTTGGGCTACATCCACAACAACTGGCTTATTTTTTATTCTTTATGCAATCTTCTCAGGCTGCACACTACACTTACAATAGATTCATCTTGTTGTCAGTCCCCATCTTGCCTAGCCGCTCTGCAGTGAAATCCTCTCCCTGCAAGACTCTCCATAACCCTTTATTCATAGACTCTCTCTCATTCTCAATCTATTCTCTCACTCTCAACTACTTTATCTTTTCTCCAACCTCAAATATCATCCCCCTATTCTACTTGACCCATTACATATTTATACATGGAATCTAGGGCTCAAAACCCTACTTTTGTATCCCCAAAACCCTATTGACTTGCTTATCCCAAAAACCCTACTTGCATTCTCTATTTTTGTTCTTCCTTCTTTTGCGTGTCTCTCTTCTCATGCATGCCAAACTGTTGTCCTTCTATTTGTCCTGTTTTATCTTCCTTCGTTATTCTCTTCGAAGTATGATTTTACTGCGCAGTTCAATCTTGAATGCACCTTTATTGCGCACTCTGCTCCTACCTTCTCTTCTTTCTTCAACTTCTATGCATCTCCTCCATACTTAATATTTTCCTTAAAATTGTATCCAAAATTCCTTTCCAACAAGCCCCCAATACTCACCTTTGGCTCTTCCCGAGCCACTCATGCCTGTTGTGTCGCGCTCATCCATGCCTCCATGAACTTTTGGAGGGGTTCCCTTGTTTTCACGACTTCTTTTGTTACTTCTTCTTCTTTTCCAAAAATTTCCTCTATGACTTGCACATTCATGGTCATGAGTTTCTCTTTAGTATCATGCATTGCCTACTTTACCTTGCCCTGCACAACTACTTATTCCTTGATTAATCTTGGTGCTTCATCATGTAGTGAGACTAAGAGATGTTGTAGAATGTTCTACTGATCCCTTCTATTTTATATTTCATCGCATGAATTACTTTGTTCCAAGATGGTTTTCACGCACTTCGCTCGTGGCAACGTACTTATGTTTTCAAAAGCCTTTTGCACCTTTTCCTGCGCATCCCTCAATATTGCTTCCACAACCTTCATTTATGGATCCTCCATCATGTTTTTCCATATATGCACACTTTCCTAACAGAGCTTTGCACATTCCTCATCCAACTTCTTGATATTTTCTATTGCGGTCATAACAATTATTTCTCTTTCCACCCTTCCTATAGTGGTGTCCTTGGCATGGTGTGTGATTGCAAGTCCTCAATCATTATGCAGAAGCCTTTGATGACTTCGTCGATTATTGAAACCTGTTCTTCCATTGTAGCCTCTACCACCATTGGTATTTCTGGGATCTCCTTATATATCTTATAGATGAGCATTTGTATCCACTGTGTCATTTTCACAACCTCATCCTTCTCTTTTAGTGCTTTCTCGAGCTTTTCCTTGGCCTCACTCTTCTCCTTCATCATTATTTCAAATTTTTCTTCAACATTGATCTTCCCTTGTAGATAAATTGTATACTTTTGTTTCCTTTATTCCTTCTCATCTCTCACCTTGATCAAATCTTTCCATGCTAACTCTACACGAAACCTAATCTCATGCATAATACTGATTTTCAAGCTCTACAATATTTTTGTAGGCATCTATGAAACGAGTAAGTCTAGGTGACTTATTTCTCTCATCTTTTCTTGTATTTATTGCATCGGGAACTTGACTGTATCTGACATGATCTCCAACACTTTTCACCCATCTACTAAATCTAACAGGAATGGATTGGTAGTCCATGCTTCCTCAATCGGGCTCGTTGGCGGTCCTTCACCTGAGCCTTTCTCCGGTGTTATCCTCGTTGTCTCCAATAGTTGTTGTATCGTCATCAACTGGTCATGCACCTTCTAGTGTAGTTCATCTTATTTCCATATTGCTTATTCAATTGCTTCCTCTATGAAATCCTACACCTGGTATCCAATTCTATCCATGTCATCATTTATTAGTATACAAACAGACAATATTTTGTGGGCTTTCATCTTTTTGCGTGCAGTTGCGACCAATCCCTTCTCGTTGTATTTTCATTTGAACCCTGCGCTTGGGACTATTTTTTGCGTCTGTTCTATTCATGGTTTTTTCTTCAACGTATTCTATGTGCCATTGTGTTTCTAATTTCCATGTCCCTTAGTTAGTTCTTCCTCTTCATTGTTTGGCTCTTCTTCTTCTTCAGTGTGCTCCATTTGTTCCCCTAGAAATTTTCACTCTGGATCCCAATCCTGCATGATCAATTTAATATCTTCTTTTGTGATCTTATACTTTGTCTGGACCCATTCTCCTATTAGATCCTTCTTGGCATGTACATAGATTGTTGGATCATGTTGTCATTGATGCCAATGGTTTGATTACTTGGGAGATTGTTGGATCATATGTCATTGATGTAAATGGTTTGGTTTGATTGATGTCA